>JAQGAC010001323.1:0-14443 GCA_034696585.1 Isotomurus maculatus | reverse complement strand
TATGAATATCCACAGAGAGAATTCCCAGCGCGTCTTTCCTTGAGTACAACTGGTCGAAAATTTTTGGAAAATGTGGAACATACAAATCAGGAAGTACGAAAACCAGTTCTTCACCCCCAACAGACAATGTTCTGTGCTTAACTTCAGCGTATTTGATTTCTTCCGTTATCATTCGAACTACTTTTTCTGCCCCGTTTGTGTGAACTCTCAGACTCAGCGTGTACCCGTTTCCTAAAGCATCCCACTTTTGTTATTATCATTTGGGATATTTCATTGCGTTTCGGGTTCGGCAAATGAATCTTATTTACCAAATTCTTCGCGTAAGTAATGAGGAGACCCAAAGCACCTCAGATGCCCGTCGTTAATAACAGCAACCTTATCTGCAATGATATCAGCTTCTTCCAGAGATTTTGTAGTAACAATAATAGTTTTCCCGTGTTTCAATTTCTGTACATTCAATCAAAAAGTCAAAAAAGTGAAATTAAGCTCTTATCTGTCTCAATTACTGTTTCCAAAATATAAGTATACTTACGAGTAAAATGTTCATCGCAATCTTTGCAGATTCATGATCCATTCGAGCTGTAGGTTCATCCAACAAGATTACTTTAGGATTCTGAGTTTCAAATTAACCCATTTTTAGATTCATGTCCACTTATTCAAATAGTTCACTTTCCCGTTGCAGAATTGTTTTAAGAAGCGACTTACTCCCATAACAGAAACACCAAAGCTCAGTTTCCGCTTATCATTTGCAATTAACTTGTCAGCGGGTACCCTCGCTTTATCTTTTAATTTCAGCAAAGCCATCACCTGTAAAGCGTCTTGTCTGGCAGAACTCCAGTCTTTCCCTTTTAACTGTACACAAAATTCACATCCATTTAACCCCGTAATCTTCATAAATCACAAGATAACAAACTGAAAATAAAAATCCTTACCCACGCAAACAGCAGCAAATGTTCCATGACACTTAAATCTCCAAAAAGAATGTCTTCTTGTGAACAAACTCCAATACAACTCCGAACGTCTGTCAGGTAATCATGAATGTCATATTGATTTATGTAGGCCGTTCCATCGTCCGCTGATATCACTCCTACACACATAACCACATTTACAAATACACATTCTTTCCTTGAAATTCAATAACTAACCAACCATTCAAAATCTCGAACAACGTAGTCTTCCCACTTCCGTTCTCCCTAACAATATACATTTTTGAAATCCCCATCCAATTCATAATTGAAAACGACATTTCAGAATTTCCAATATTCCAAGCGCTCACCCGCAAATGCACGCAATTTCTCCCGTATAAAAGTCACACGACACACTTTTCAGCACAGACTCAGCCTGGAAACTCTTGGAAATATTCCTCAGCTTCACTCCACTTTCTCTGTTCGGATTTTCTTTCTCCAGAGGCAACGTCTCAAACTCATTAATCTCTCCTTCGCGTAACAGCCCAAGACGAGCTAAAACCTTCGACCTCAAGATTCCCACGGGTGTCTCCAATTCCACATCCACTCCCAATTCCTTCGTAGGCTTTTTCTCACTGTACTGTTTCTTTTTGTTCAACTTAACACACGCTTTCTGAAGCGGATGGGGGAAGTCTGGAAACCTCTTGTCGTAATCAATCAGCACATCCGTCAACAGATGAAACGGATCCTTCAAAGTTCTCTTTCCGCGCTCCCACTTCCTCAGAGACAAAGTGAGTGTCATGTAGAACAAACAATCAAAGACGAGCATCGCAAGCATCGAAGCAAAGTTTAGTGATTCCGAAGTCGACGCATATTCCTCCAGGTTAGTCCACCGAACACCAACAGCTCGAGATTCCCAATCGGCTAGAATTCCAAAGCCCCAGTACAAACACATGTTCGGGAGTCCAGCAACAAGCAGCTGCGTTGCAAGGTATCTTTGCTTCGATCCTATTAGAATCGATGGAATTACGAAGGTTGCCAGCCACACTGCAGCTCCCAAGGAATGCGAGTACTTTGCTGTTAACAAAAATCAACCTCACTTACTCATGTGTACCTTTAATAAGTAGGCTTCCAGTACTTGGCTCGTTATTTCACTCACAAGAACTGAACAACGAAGACAAAAAGAAGCAAAACCAAATGGACGCGTAAAGGTACAGGACCAGGAATATCCACAGGACCGACTTGGACGCATACTGAAGAACAGCTCCGTCTCCAGATACATTCGATGTCAGTATGAAGACAATTATGGCTACAGATATTAACTGACACACAAATACATTCAGCATCCATCCGAACCAATACCCAAAGTGATTGAGTCCGAGCATCGTGAAGAATTCCTGTGAGGACACACCAATTCGGTCAAATAGATTCAGTTAATTTGAAATTCACACTTCGCTTCTTTTACTAATTCTCACCTGAACTCCACTCGCTCGTTCTTCAACCAGCACAGCTATTGTGATACTCGCCATAAACGCAAATCCAATGATAATCGAAGATGGAAGAAGAACAGCCAAGACCATCGTGTAGTGAGATACACTCAGATATCCGTACGGCGGATGGGCAAACGCCTGAGCTTGAATGTGTACATTTAACGCGTCCCTTTTTCCGTCAGGTTCTTCCCGAACTGTTCCTAAATACGCTCTGTCAATGGCTAACTGAAGCCCGAGAAATCCAGTGTTTTCGTAATGCCTGAATTCTACCGATTCCCATCAAACTTGTTATCAGAAAGAACCCTAGAATCCTTCTAAATACAATTAAGAGTTCAACTCACGTCTTCCAGGACCAGGAGTCTCAATGTCAGGGAATAGCTTTCCAGTTTCAAACTTATTAGTTACCAATCTAATCTTGTAGACGAAATCTTTCGGAGCCTCTCCGTTCGCTAGGAATATCACACATCCTATCAGCATCCTTCTCATAGGCCTATTCTCAAAATGTCCAGAATGATTTTTCCGTAGAAGAGCACCTAACGCTTCTATCTCCAGTTCCGATTTAAATCCTTCAATCTCTGTGCAGCATTAAGTCAAAATTACACACGTAAACTTCTCCCTTTCTGTTTCGTTTAAAAAGTATGCAAACCTGGCTCAAGCCCGTGTATCCTCAAAATTGTCTTTACATGCTTCATCAAGTTTTCAGTGACATTGTCCATCGGAGCGTACGCCAATAAAGCTTGCATGGCCGTTTTCTTCCTCTTCGGTGTACAGTCAATTTTACACAAACCTTCCAACAAAGACTAAAAAAATCCAATTTCAAGTCTTCAGCTTTTCATTTGCACCTTAAATTCATTCAGCTAACTAACTACGGTAAAAACATACGCCAATACTCCTCGTTGGAAAATATGTCGGCACTTCCATTTTCCGTTCAATGCCTTCAGCCATTCCTGACTGTTCCATAACTCCTTTGACAGAAACAAGAAGCAGGACAAGAAGCACTGGGGCCAGAATTTGTACCCCAGTCTGCCATAACCTGTGCTTCCTCGATCTCCACGATTTCCACAAAATGACGCATATCATGCGAAACGCATATTGATATGCAGCCATGATTTCTCTGGTCTTCAGTACTTCTCTGTAGGATTGCCGAGTTGCAAAAATCGCAGCACCGCTTCACAGTTCCTTCATTCCAACGTTAAAGCTGAATGGAACATCCATGACTACATTTCTACAATATTAGAATCACACAAATTGGAATCCAAAGTTCCACGTTCAAAGCTCATCAACAATCCAAACCAAAATGACCTGCTGCTTCAATCCCTCCTGGCCGCAATGAATCTTCCCAGGCTTATCCTTGTGATTCTGCTTTTTACAATTCAAGCTGTTTGGATAATTCTGTTCGTCCAGTTTGTGGATTATGACACTGCTATAACACCCAAGTTTGTTCATCCTCCAGTGGTTTCAAGTAGCAGATTCGATATGCCCTCAAAACTCCACCAGCCTACGAGTACGTCAGCGTACATTAACTTCTGGTCACAGCTTCCCAATTATATGACATGACCCTTTATATTTTACAGCTTATGCCAGTGTACAAATCTTAGTCTTTATTGGACTGGGTTACCTTCACACAACTCTAAGAAACTACTCCTTAAGTTCTCTCGTCACAACGCTCATCTTAGGAGTCATCAGTTTACAATTTGGCATTTTGTGTAGCGGACTATTCCACCATCTCAGTTATGGAAAGATCATCCTCAACATAAAGACGTAAACTTCTTGAAATCCTTACATACCAGAATTTCAAACGATACTCAAATAATTCAGAAGACTAACAAAATATGTGATGTAGACTTGTATACGCTGACTATTTGACGACTGCGTCTCTCATCGCAGCTTCCAGTTCCATTGGAACTGTCTCTTTTGTTCAATTAATACTTGTCACTCTTGTTGGAGGAATACTCTTTGCCGTGAATGAATACGTAGCACACGGTGTATTTCAGGTATGTGTAAAAAAGTAGTTTAATTATTCCTGCATAAAAGGCTTTAAATTAAAAGTACATTAACGTCTCAGGCCGTAGATATCGGTGGAGCAATGTACATTCACGTATTTGGAGCATTCTACGGTCTTGCAGTGAGCAGATGTCTCTGTCCAAGTTCAAATGTCCATGCTTCTTACAAAACTCTTAGAAAACGCATCTCAAGACGAACTGGATTGTTTTCACTGCTCGGTAGGTAAGAGCCGAATTGATCAGTATGAATAAATCCACATTACTTTTACAAAATTGGAAATGATTTCATGCGTTTTGAACCTCCAGGAACCTTAGTTCTCTTCGTTTACTGGCCTAATTTCAATGCAATCTTGAGCGTAACTGAATTCGAACAAATGAGGATAATCTACAACACTCTGTTAGCTTTGTGTGGATCCGTTTCGTGTACTTTCATTCTTTCGATCCTTCTCAGCTCGGAGAGTAAAATCGCTTTAGTTCACATTCAAAATGCCACGTTAGCTGGAGGTGTGGCTGTAAGTGCGGTTGCTAATTTAATGGTCAGACCTTTCGGAGCTCTTATTATTGGATGTGCAGCTGGGGGTCTTTCCACCCTCACGTACACTTATGTTACGGTAAGTAAACCATCTACAAAAACGTGGAATCTGTATTCTCAAGTAATATTTGAAAGCTGTGTAAACACACAATTGGTATCTAATCCAGCCGTTTTTGGAGGAAAAACTGAACATCCACGATTCCTGTGGAGTTCTGGCTTTACATGGAATTCCAGGAATATTTGGAGGAATTTTCAGTGCCATTGTAGCCGCAGCGTCTTCAGAGTACGACTACGGACCACGGTATTCAATCACAAATCTTAATTATTTTGATTTGCATAGATTAACAGGATCATTCATAGGCTTTACGTAACCTTTCCTGCAATGGCCCCACCTTTACACAAGACCAAAGAATTTCATAAGCTCCTGAAGTTGGTTCCAGAGCTGCTTCCTGGTCTCGGTCGCTCCAGAGCCAAACAAGCAGCCTACCAATTAGCGGCTTTGGCCAGTAGCATAGGTATTGGCGTGGTAGGAGGACTTATCACAGGTAAACGGATGAATAGTGTAAATAACACTAGTGACATATACTTCAACTGTAATTTCTTCTGATAAATTTAAACTAATTTTGTTCTGTGGAACAGGATGGGTTTTCAAATGGTCCATATTCGGAAAACTTCCTGTCGATGCATTCTACGTGGAATATTTCTTATGGGAGAAAGAGCACTTCACTACTCCCAGCTCCGAACTCAATAAACTGATCCTTGAAATTAATTCTGAGAGTGGACTGGTTGACGACAGTGAAGATCAAAACGATGGAACAGACACAGGAATCAAAGCAGACGCTAAAAAAATTTCTTTTGGAGATAAATTAGACGTTTTATTAATACCAGATAAGCAGACTCATTAATGAATCTAAGTTATAAACATGAACAGGACTACAGGAGAGACTTTCCATTATTAAATTGTAGTGTTCAGTACGAACAGAGAATAATAGCGGTCACTGCGAGTAACTTTAGTATTCCAAACATTCCAATGTCGACTAAAAGAACACCTGAGCCACAAGACTTTACAAACTTCCACACAGTTAGATTCCCTGAAGCTTCCACAATGTAAATCTCACGTCCATCTTTACTCACAACCAAATCATGCGGAGTTTCTAGACTTCCATTCGTCTCAACAAGTTCTTCCCTAGAACTGATAGGAAATTCTGATAGAACTTTGTAATTACAGATACCAACTAAAATCTCGTAGACTTTTGCCTTTCCACGAGGAAGTTTTCCAGTCGCAGCGTACAAAAGACTTCCGTTATTTTTATCCTTCTCACTTTCCAAATTATATCTCTGAAAACTAGAAACAATAGAAATACTAAATAGCATAGCATTTCTTGGCGAGAATACTTCGGAACTGATTTCATACAAAAACGTCCCGTTTAAAGTGAAGCTCTGGATTCTCCCATTATTTCTATCAGCCACAAACAACAACGGCTCACTGTTGCTCCCATTGGAATTGCTGTTATCTTTTGGGTACGAAATTGCCACAGCATGAGTCACGTTAAAAGGTAAGGGAAGGAGCGACTGAATAGAACTTCCAGCTCCAAATTCCTGAAGAAATCGACCTTCCTTTGAAAACTTTACCACTCTTGAATTGCAGTATCCATCAGCCACAAAAAATTCCTCTGAATCTTTAACCACAGCCACATCTGCAGGCGAGCAGAAATGACTTTCATCGTTGCCTGAGACAAATCTCTCTCCTAGTGCAAGTTCAGGTATTGTTGACCAGCTTGGCAATTCTGAGTGGTTTTCAAGGTACGGAAACTACAAAGCATAAAATTAAGCGTCAAAACTTCGCTCAATAAAAGAAGTCTACCACATTTTGATATTTATTGTCTAACCTTAAGAACTTGATGCAAAACTACATCTGTCACGAACAAATCTCCTCTCTCATTTATCTCGATTCCGTGTGGCTTGACGAAAAGATTTTTCCCCCAAGTCAACAATATATTTCCAGAGACAGGATCCAAAATATAAACCGTGTCACATGAAATTAAGTTTCGTCCTAATGGTTTCTTCCAAGAGTCACACCTGTGCAGAACAACAACTTGATGGGATCTTGGGCAGATCGCCACTGCAGATCCATAAAAATCTAACGATGAAACATTGGAATCAGGCCAGTCAGCAGCTACTTTAAAAACGGCCTGGGTATTCGTAGTCAATTCCACTGTTACCAACAACTCAAACAAAATAAAAATATATAAAATAATTTTGTGCACGAGAATACGAGTGCTGATACACATTTCAGTCACTCCCTGAATATTTTTGCTGATCATCTTTTTGTAGAAGCATAATCAGCTCTTTCACCTACAGACGTGTTACTTTTTAATGTGATTTGTTCTACGTCTTGTTTACCGTAAATATTTGCATTCCGAATGATTGACAGCAGAATTCATGCAGAGAGAATGAAGACGTGATTATGGACAAAAAGCCGAAGATTGTTCTCCAGATAGGTTTAATACTTATAAGGTATTGTAAGTCGTGTACACTTTCATTACGTGCTCATAACCAGGATTAAATATGAGTTTGCTTTTGTTTAACTTGCGGATGGTGGCGTCTTGCTGGCATCGAATTGAACTATGATGAGGCAGTAAGTAATGAAAACGCTTAGTGACTGCATGAGAGATTAAAACAAAAAATAATGAGATTAATTGACGACACATGCTTAGTGCACAATTTTAGGTTTGAATACAGGAAATCGAAATCACCTCTCCCAAAAGAGGAAACGTGATAGTGAAGAAACTTCCTCCAGTCAATCCGATTTCTCCAGATTCGACCTGTCGTATGAGGCAGGAGTCCGGGTGGTAAACGCCCCGTGATTCTATGCTAGCAAGCCGTTTCGTAAGGCGTTCCCGAGTTTTCTTCATCTTAATTAAATAAACAAGAACAACATCAGATCTTTAATCCTTTAAGTGCACACTCAAGTTTACTTTGTCATAAGTTTCTGCTGCGATATACAAGCTGCCGATGCACAAGGATGTGCTGCAGATCAGAAATGGTTTAGTTGGCCAGAAAGGACTGTCCAAAGCCGCACCAAACGATTTCGACATGTATGCTGTTTGGTTAACGAAAATCCACAAATACAAGTGCTTGTTGAAGCTGTTCAGACTTGATATTACTTTCTTAGCTTTCACGAATATGTCTACTTCGATGGAAAAACAGTTCGACTTTGAACTCTTCATGAAAGCAACGACTGATGAAGCCACTTCATGCGCAGCAATCGAAGTGATGAAAGACGCCAACAAGCCCAAATGATAAACAGCCGCTTGGTATTGATCAAGTAATGCAATGAACGAGCAGAAAAGGATACTGACGCAACCAGAGCAGTTTGTTTGCAGTCCAACTTCATTCAAAATCCTCAAAATTGGAAATGAAGTTTTGTAGACTATTTCCTGAAAACGTGGTTGAAATAATCCATGTTCATGCTGACGCGTAATATTAAAAGAGTACATTAATGCAAAGAAACAGACAAGAATGACAGCATTAAATCCCTTAATCTGCAATGCAAATATGAAATTCTTTATTTGCATGAGATGCTAATATTGATTAAATACCTCATAAACATACTTTCCAGTCGATCTCCTTGCATGACCTTTCCAGCAGCTTTCGAATTTTCTTCTGCTTGAACACAAATCTATTGCTCAGCACAAAAATGTTGAAGTACCACATTGTGGCAGTAAATAAGCTAAGAATATGTTGCGGATTTGTGGCAAAGGATGACCCCTTCATTTGTCCAAATAATTGTGGCCCGGCATAAATCCATAAAGATCCGTGAATGAAGTAACACATAACCTAATCAAAAATCAAGTTTGGTTTATCCTGATCAATTAAGATAGCGTGTTATGCGTATAATTATGAAGTACTCTGTGTAGCTTAGTGCTACGGTAGATGACAGAATTCCCTTCAAATGTAATCCAATATGGATGTAAGAACAAAATGCACGAAAAATTCATGAGACTTCTGTAATAATGGGGAAATTTGTAGCTCAGAGGTTCAGAAAACATGGACTTCACAGGCTTCTTCATCTTACGTTAGTATGGTTCGTATTTATTAAGGTTCGAGCAAAATCATTTTTTACCCAGTTCTGGAAGTGTTAATTCTACACTGACAGACATACGGTGTCTCATGTATACCCAAAACTTATTGGTGATGGCTGAAATATTTGCACATTTTTGCACTTACTTAAATCAACAATAAAATAAATTGGAAGTGATCAATTTAGCTTCATACATCATAGTAATTTACTATTATTTGACATTAAACGGAAAACATTGCTTTCCGCAACATTGCACTTTTCTACTTAAGCACTTAAATTTAGTCAACTTGTCTCGATATCTACCTACAAATTTTCACTATGGATCTTCTTAATTTAATCGAATTTACAATCACATTTTACGACCAATTACCTGCATACGTGTTACTTTTTTGTGTGATTTTTTCTTCGCCTAGTTTACTTTTAACTTTGCATCACGAATGATTGACACCAGAATTCATGCAGAGAGAATGAAGACGTGATTATGAACAAAATGCCAAAGATTGTTTTAAAGAATAGATTTAATACTTGTAAGGTAATGTAGGTCGTATACACTTTGATTGCGTGCACATAAAAGTATTAAATGTGAGTTTGCTACAGTTTACTTAAATGAGATTGGTTTAACTTGGCGTCTTGCTGGCATCGAATTGAACAATTATGAGGCAGTAAGTAAGGAAAACACTTAGTGACTGCATGAGAGATTAAAACAAAATAAATAATGATAGATTAATTGACGACACATGTTTAATCCAAGATTAAAGGTTTAAATGTAGGAAATCGAAATCACCTCTCCCAAAAGAGGAAACGTGATGGTGAAGAAACTTCCTCCAGTCAATCCGATTTCTCCAGATTCGACCTGTCGTATGAGACAGGAGTCCGGGTGGTACACGCCCCGTGATTCTATGCTAGCAAGCCGTTTCGTAAGGCGTTCCCGAGTTTTCTTCATCTTAATTAAATAATTAAATAAACAAGAACAACATTAGATTTGTAATCCTTTAAGTGCGCACTCACGTTTACTTTGTCATATGTTTCTGCTGCGATATACAAGCTGCCGATGCACAAGGATGTGCTGCAGATCAGAAATGGTTTGCTTGGCCAGAATGGAGTGTCCAAAGTCATGCCAAACGATTTCGACATGTATGCTGTTTGGTTAACGAAAATCCACAAATACAAGTGCTTGTTGAAGCTGTTCAGACTTGATATTACTTTCTTAGCTTTCACGAATATGTCTACTTCGATGGAAAAACAGTTCGACTTTGAACTCTTCATGAAAGCAACGACTGATGAAGCCACTTCATGCGCAGCAATCGAAGTGATGAAAGACGCCAACAAGCCCAAATGATAAACAGCCGCTTGGTATTGATCAAGTAATGCAATGAACGAGCAGAAAAGGATACTGACGCAACCAGAGCAGTTTGTTTGCAGTCCAACTTCATTCAAAATCCTCAAAATTGGAAATGAAACGCTGTAGACTATTTCCTGAAAACGTGGTTGAAATAATCCACGTTCTAACTGACGCATAATATTCAGAGAGTACATTAATGCAAAGAAACAGACAATAATGACAGAATTAAATCCTTTAATCTGCAATGCAAATACGAAATTGTTTAAATGAATGAGATTCTAATATTGATTAAATACCTCATAAACATACTTTCCTGTCGATCTCCTTGCGGGACGTTTCCAACAGCTTTCGAATTTTTTTCTGCTTATACACAAATCTATTGCTCAGCACAAAAATGCAAAAGTACCACATTGTGGATGTAAATAAGGTTAAAATGTGTTTTGGGTTTGTGGCAAAGGATGAGTCCTTCATGTCACCAAATAATTGTGGTCCGGCATAAATCCATAAAGATCCGTAAATGAAGTAACACACAATCTAATAAAAAATCAAGTTTGGTTTATCCTGATCTAAATGATTACATATAACATACTATCTTAAATAGATAGTATGTTATATGTAAATTATAAAAGTACTCTGTGTAGCTGAGTGCTGCGGTAGATGACAGAATTCCCTTCAAATGTAATCCAATATGGATGTAAGAACAAAATGCACGAAAAATTCATGAGACTTCTATAATAATGGGGAAATTTGTAGCTCAGAGGTTCAGGAAACATTGACTTCACAGGCTTCTTCATCTTCGAAGGGTCCGTTGTATTAAGGCTCGAGTAAAATAATCTTTGACAAGGTTCTGCAAGTGTTAATTTTATACTGACAGAAATACAGTGTCTCATGTCCATCCAAAATTTATTGGTGATGGCTGAAATATTTGCGCATTTTTGCACTTACTTAAATCAACAATAAAATAAATTGGAAGTGATCAATTTAGCTTCATACATCATAGTAATTTAATATTATTTGGCATTAAATGGAAAACATCGATTGCTTTCCGCAACATTGCACTTTTCTAATTTAGCACTTAAATTTAGTCAACTTGTCTCGATATCTACCTACAAATTTTGACATGGATCTTCTTAATTTAATCGAATTTACAATCACATTTTACGACCAAATCAAATTATTATTATTCGTTTTAAATACGAGCCCAATATTAACGTTCATTGCACAATATTGTTCACTGACGTTATTGTTGCATTCTGCTTGCTTCAAATACAATATGCTGTAATGAATTAAATGAAATTGTTTTAATTGGCAAATGGTGGTGTCTTGCTGGCTTCGAACTGAACTAGGATGATGCAGTAGGTAAGGAAAACGCTTAAGGTCTGCATTTGGATTAAAAAGTTAAACCAAAGATTAATATATTCCACATATTTAGCCCAACATTGAAGGTTAAAGAATGAAATTACCTGTCCCAACAGAGGAAACGTGATGGTGAAGAAATTTCCTCCAGTCAATCCGATTTCTCCAGACGATTTATCTATTAGTCGTACTATATGAGAGTCCGAGTGGTTTTCGTCGCTTGGTTTTATGCTTGCAAGCCGTTTCGTAAGACGCTCCTGGGTTTTCTTCATCTTAATTAAACAAGAACAACATTGCATTTTTTATTGTTTACAGGTTCACACTCACGTTTACCTTTTCATAAGCTTCTGCTGCGATATAAAAGCTGCTGAAGCATAAAGCTGTGCTCCAAATCGCAAATGGTTGAGTTGGCCAGAATGGACTGTCCAAATTTTTACCAAAGGATTCCGACATGTATGCTGTTTGGTTAACGAATATCCACAAATAAAAGTTCGTGTTGAATAGGTTCAGACTTGATATTACTTTCTTTGCATTCAAGAACATCTGCACTTCGACGGACAAACCGTTTGACTTTGAATTCTTCACAAACCCATAGACTGAATAAGCCACTTCATATGCTGCAATCGAAGTTATGAAAGAAGCCAACAAGCCCAAATTATAAACAGCCGATTGGTATTGGTCAAGTAATGCAAAGAACGAACAGAACACAAAGCTAATGCAACTAGAGCAGTTTGTTTGCAGTCCAACTTCATTCAAAACCCTCAAAACTGGAAGTGAAGCTTTGTAGACTATTTCCTGGAAACCTGTTTGCATTAATTCACGTTCAAGCCCACGTAAAATGTTAATTGAGTACATTAATGCAACAAAGCAGACAATAATGAAAGCATTGAATCCTTTAGTCTGCAATGCAAGTACACAATTGGGAAATAAATGAAATGCTAATATTGTTAATGTTTTTAAAAATTTCCACCAGCATACTTTGAAGTCTATCTGCGTTCGGGACGTCTCCAACAGCTTTCGAATTTTTTTCTGCTTAAACAAAAATCTATTGCTCAGCACAAATATGCCGAAGTACCACATTGTGGCAGTAAATAAGTAAAGAATTGATCTTGGGTCTGCGGCAAACGAGAAGCCCTTCATTTCACCAAATAATTGTGGTACGGCATAAATCCATAAAGATCCGTGAATGAAGTAACACACAGCCTAATTAAAAATCAAGTTTGGTTTATCCTGATCAATTAAGAGTGTGTTGTTTGTAATCTGTATATACTCTGTGTAGTAGATTACTACGGTAGATGACCGAATCGCCTTCAAATGTGACCCAATATGGATGTAGGAACAAAAGACATGACATATTCATGAGATTTCTGTAATAATGGGGAAACTTGTAGCTCACAGGTTCACGAAACTTCGACTTCTCAGGTTTGCTCATTTTAGTAGGAACTTGTTTCATTAATGCCGGTTCGAGTAAAATAATCTTTGACAAGGTTCTGTTCATTCTCTGACAGAAGAAGCACAGTATGTATCATGTAATCCCTAAAACTTTTTTTGTTTGCACTTTATTCAATCCACTTGGTTAAATCATCAATCAAGTGTGTTGAGTAAAATGATCAATGAAATTAGTTTGTTCAGCTTCGTATTAATGCGCTATAAACATAATCGAAAAGATCGATTGATTTCCACATCATTTCACTGTTTTACGTTATTGTAACACACCCTATATTTACTCATCATTATAATATCTCGATGTCTCAATTTTCACTACGAACCTTTTTACTTTAATCGAATCTTTAATTTGCTTTCCTATTTTACAAGAAACTTCAGGCCAGATCAAATCATTAAATTAAGTTCAACCAGTATTTATGACAGTTTTAAATTACGAATCCTATTATTATAAAGTCCATGCATTCCTGTGTTCATCGTTGCGTCTTGCTGGCTTCAAATTGAATTACAATCATGCAGTAAGTAAGGAAAACGCTGAAAGACTACATTCGGATTTAAAAAGTAACCAATCATTCGTATAAATTGATTATTAGCAATATTTGATATTCATATGAGTTTACCTCTCCGAGAAGAGGGAAAGAAATCGTAAAGTAGCTTCCTCCTGACAATCCCAGTTCTCCAGACGAATTGTCAATTGCTCGTATCAGCGAACAATCAGGGCAACTTGTATTACTTTCCTTGCTAGTGATCCTCTTCAGAAGGCGTTTCTGCGTATTCCTCATCTGCATGAAGAAACATCGTTTGGTATTTTAAGAAAACTAAAACGGTTCACGTACTAAAAATTCATAGTTCGCGTTTACTTACTTTTTCGTAAGTTTCTGCTGCGATATAAAAGCTGGCAATGCAAATCGCTGCATTGCACATCCAATACGGCTTAAATGGCCAGAATGGGCTGTCCAATGTTTTACCAAAGTTCATCGAAGTGTATGATATTTCTGACAGAAATATCCACAAGAAAAAGTACTTGTTGAATTTGTTAAGTTTGTTCAGTACTTTCTTCGCATGAATGAACATCTGCACTTCTATCTGTATATTTGAGGTTTCAAAAAGTTGCTATTTAGAAATATCATGTTAACCAATCTTAAATTGTGTACTTATTTGTGGGCTACATACAATTAAGAAACAAGACTCTAAATTCTTCATGAAAGCATTGTCGTGCAAGATTTTGCACTAATGTAAATATACAGATTTGTATATGTGAAAATTATCTGGAGGAAGATAAAGATTA
>JAQGAC010001322.1:0-14449 GCA_034696585.1 Isotomurus maculatus | reverse complement strand
TGCACTAGAAAACTTAGATTTGGTTCCTTGCGTTTAATCAAATCATGCATCAATATGTTATTAAAGAGAAGAGAAATAAGTAATTAAATTGTTGACATCCGAGAGAGAGCTCGAGTTGCGGGTGAATTGAAACCCTCCAAATGAAATTATTTATTGCTAAGATTGCCAATAAAGGACCAGATTCCGTTATTTAAACTGGACTTTTCATGTTGTGTGCTTATTTTTAATTTTTAATACAAAGGATTGCTACTTGGTCTCTAGTTGATAGATTCATTACGTTGGAAGTCGTAGACGGAGGTTTGCAGCTCAGGGTGTAGCTGAGTCAATGTATTGCAATTATTGAACAGTTAAGTTTCATTGTGATACCTGAGAAAGTGCATGATGCCCCGGGATGAGTTCTTTTCACTCAATAGAGTCCAGTTTATTCGTTGATCAATTAGAGGATTTTCTTTTTTAAGTAAGACAAAAAGGCTGCATACGAATCAAAACTGATTGTTTTCCTTCCCATAAACTACACCCAACAACACTTGAACTAATTAAGAAGCAATTTCAAACAGAATATGCCATTTAATGGGGTAGGTTCAATCAAAAGCCCTGAGTCTTGAACCAAAGACTGTCACTCTTTGCATGGCGCAGCGCCTCCAGCGTCCTGTCGTATAAGTTCTCCAGCAATTCCATACGCATACATATGACGTTTCGCTTCCAGGTTCGTAAAAAACACTTTCTTGGAAGTCGAGATGTTGTTCAGGAATATAGACAGAAAGGCTCCTAACGTCCAAAAGCGAGAACACCCATAGTTGTAAACGCTCTCTAATGAAGTTAATCCGAACTGAACGTAAAAAGCTGTCAGTAGTCTTTTGTGAAATTCCTCATTTAAGGATTGAAATAAGAACATCAGGATTGGACCATTAGGAATCTCTATTAGTGTTATTCCCATTACAAGTCAGTGTACACCGTTAAAAAGGTGAGGCTACTGAAAATGAAAGTTTTCCATTTAGAAATAAATTCCTGTTCAGTTCAAATTCCCTAGTGTACAATCTAACGGCGCATTTATTTTTGTCGACACTTATATATTTATTATTAACAAACATTTCCTGTTACCATAAAGGCCCCTGCTTATTTAATACAAAAAACTTGAAAGTACACTAAACATCTTTTCTTCAACAATATATAATTACTTACAAGTGTATAATGTAGCTTACGTATGCAAGCAACGTTGTTTACGCATACTTCAATACAAACAACTGTAATGCAAAGACCCACCATCAGCAGGTACAGAATGAAAACGGTTTGAACCGACTCAAATAAATATAAAGGTGCGACTCGTTTGAATTTGTAAAACTGAATAAGTTTCCTTGAGTTTTTCCACCGTTTCAAGTAATGCAGCGTTTGATTTTCCGCGTTGATTTTTTGGTATGTTCCGCTTTCCAAAAGCAACTTGACATTTTTGATTAAGGTCATGTCTCTGAAACCATCGAAGGTCCAATGGGACCACGTGGAGTGGAACTCCTCTTTCAGCTGATAAAATCCCCTTGTGCCGTAATTCTCTTTTAAATACACAAGCTCATTTTCATTGGAATTCATCATGTACACAGATTTGTTACATTGTATCAACTCATTTTCAATGGCTGATTCCGCAAGCAAGTCTTTGCTGAAATTAAGGTTTTCTTTTTGAACGAGTGGGTAATGTCTAATGTGACTACTTATAAAGTTAATTTTATTATACGTATCGGTGTCGTTACTAAAAATATATCCATGCATGGCTAAAACGAACCGAATGATGTCAACAAACTGTTGATATCCAAATGGGTCCGTTATAATTCTACCTTCTGGATTTGGTTTTTGTCGTGGCTGTGACAACAGAGAGAAGCAACCTTGTTTTTGATGCTTTTGAAGTAACGAAATATTAAATTTACGGTTTTCATCGCTTTGACCCAAATTTGTGGATAGATAACCATAAGATTCGAATTCACTGTGCTCGGGATTTTTCCCGAGGATATTCAAATGGCCATCTACATAGGAGCGGTGATATCTACTGACAGGTTCACAAAGGATTTGACTTGAATTTTCAATTTGTTCACCCTTTAGTGGATAATTAAGCTCAGCAATCAGTAGACTGGAATATGTTGACGTGAGTACCAGTGACAGGAATATCCACGCAGTTATTAAGCACCGAAGCCAAGAGACTTTGTTTAGCGCTTCGGGCAAGTCTATTGCCTCTTCTGTGAGTGTGCTGAAGTACAGCAAAAGCATTGAAAAGTTGTTCACCTTGACTTTGTAGAAATAAATATACAGGCTAATAAAACCATACAGAACGAAACCATTCACAATCAAAATTGTCCACAAGGATGTTTCGAATGGGGAAATATACATTGAAAAACTCAGCACTGGTGGCGAGTAACATGTAATTGGTTTGATCGATACGGTCGAAAGAAGTATAAACCAGGGATCATCTTCTCTGAAGTAGTTAATATAAATCGTAGGATAATTATCCTCAACCTGTGAATTTCTACTGAACATGGAACAATTACTGGCTCGAAATGCAGTTCTCAAGAAATATGCCACAGGTGACTTAACCGCTGCAAACCAGTCTTCACTAAGTTGCTCCCAGACTTGGTCGGCTTTCACAATTACAACGTTAGGTGAATGTAGATTAGCAGGGAACGCAGTTACGAAAACGGCTTCTTCCACAGTTGCGATCTTGCTCATGTTAGACATACAATAGTAATAAGGGAAACCCAAAGTGTACAGGGTGAACCTAAAAGGGTTTGAGGTTATGAATAGAATCCCGAAGTGAAAATAATCTGCTATGAATCCATTTCCTGAAATAAAAAGCTCATTGTCCTTGAAAGGGAAACTTTTCCTATTGCCAAGAGCTACAACAATCATGTAGTCTTGATTAATTTCCCGATTTCGGCCTCCAGAGTTTAGCGCGTTCCAGAATGCCCATGTTATTATATTTTCCCGTATTTTAGGTTTGGTTAAACCAGATAAATGCGAGTTGAGGTAGAGGAAATTGAATACGCATGAGGGATTTCGGAACCTGGAATGCAAAAGATCCCTCTTTCTCTTTTCATCGTGAAACTGACGTGGCAGTCCATCTGGGGAAACTTTCAAGAAGAGCAGGCAATGAGAGTCGCCCTGAAAAACATCTTCAGAAGGCTCGTCGATCTGAAATGATATTAGGATCATACACGTAGGAGATATTCCAGCAATGAATTTGGATAAATAAAAACAATCGTGACTTCTCACACTAATCAAAGCAAAAACAACAAAAATTTTAAAATCCATAATTAAGTTCGAGGTGTAAATTTTTGCAGCCTTAACATTTAATTTAGAGTTTGATTAGGCTTAACCTGAGTTTGTTTAATGTATTTAAGGACAATTTTGTCAATTTTACGATTGACTCAATACAATTCTTGAGACATTGAATTTAACGGGGCAAGCGGGGTCCTTGTTACGAGGTCGGGTAACTCGCGGTAACCCGTCATGCGAGCAGTGTCAGAAGATACGGTTACTGCGAGTTATGCGGTGTCAACTCGTAATATGGCCTAAGGAAACACTTGAATAATTCCCTGTTTGTCTAGTAAACCGTCTATATTAAATAATGTTAAGACTTTAGAAATCGGGATGAAAATGAGGAAACTGTACCGTATTTCCGTTTATAATCGCTCCGGTGGCTTTATTATTTCGACCTCTTGAAATGGGGGGTGGTTTTATTTAAGGGGGTACACTA
The DNA here is from genome assembly GCA_034696585.1 of Isotomurus maculatus. Taxonomy (NCBI): domain Eukaryota; kingdom Metazoa; phylum Arthropoda; class Collembola; order Entomobryomorpha; family Isotomidae; genus Isotomurus; species Isotomurus maculatus. Next base: position 10,713 of record JAQGAC010001322.1, on the reverse strand, counting down.
TTCAGGGGGTAATTGTATTTCCGAATCAAAATATATAGCTTTGTTTATAGTATTTTTCAGAATTTCCTCGAATCAACCTACGTTTAGGTGTCAGAAACTTCATATTTCTTCGTTTAACATTAAAGAATAATTTTTGAAAAAAATATGCTACAGAAAAAAGAATTTGAGTTGTGACATTCTCGCATGTAGTTTTGGATAGGGGGAATTATTCCGGGGGTGGATTTAATCTTTCAAACCCTCAGTAAGGGGTGTGGTATTAATTTGTGGGGGCGATTATCAAGAAAAATACGGTAAGTTTTGCGTAAACTGCCTAATGAACATCAACTCAAATCCCAACTGTTTCTTGTGGTCAAAAACTTCATTAAGTTAAAAGTTTGAGGTAAAGTAATTATTAGTGTCTGATGTATATTGAAATTAAAAGATATTTAATGGCGAGCACTAGGCTACGCAAACACTTACAGATGCGGACTAATGAACTCTCCAAGAATGTAAATAAAACACCAGGCAGTCTCTGAAGCCCACAAAATTTTCAGTTCATGACATCAAGCCCGTTTGCATCTATGCTATGTAACACGTCACCTAAATTCACGAATTTGTTCACTATTTTTAATGCAATGCCTTTGTGCATTTTCATCAAACGTTAATATTTAGCGTCACCCAAAATATGGAAATGTCAGCAATTTTATTGGCTCAAATTAGAATAACGAATGCAAGTTTGTATTTGCATATTTGTATGCTCACTTAGAAATCAGTGTTTCAGCTGCTGTAATATTCATTCTACACACAACTTTAGCTTTGTGACGGTCGTACAATCGTCATAGTTGTTATAAATGTCACTTAAAACTTTTAATTGGAGTCACAGCGACAGTACTAGGGATGAATTTTAGACTACACCTAAGTCTCCTCTATCCAAAAAACAAAACAGTTTGCGATGGATTAAAGTAGCTTAGGTCCAAGAATACACCGAAACTTTAAAGTTCAGTGAGGTAAAATTCAACTTCAGATTTTGGAAGTCGTATGAAAGAGAAGAAAGTTATGTTTATTTCAAAAATATTGGGCATTAAGACATGGTTTTAAAGAACTTTTCGTATCCATTGCATTCAACTCACTCATAACGGCGTCCCTGGATATTTGAAATATTCAGAATCTCCCATTCATGTGCACCCTAATTACAGATCTAAAAATATAGCCAATTCTAAGTTTTAATAATACAAAAACATTCAGCCTGTGTTTTGTGCTAAAAAGAACTTCACGCCTAGTGATCGGTTAAAGTGTAACCGAGTAACCTTTATTCTGACTTCATCCTGGTCGGGCCCTCTTCCTCTCCTAAATGTATCTCCCTTTTGAACTTGGTCTCCTCTTTTAATTTCCCTCAAATCAAATCTGTAATCCCACAGATATATTGTCAATCATGCGAAAATATAGACCTTAATTGAATTAATTGAGTAGTGTTATTCAGAAATATACCTATTTGCCGTACTTTAGTACGACTCGACTACTTTAAATCTTCGTGTCTTTAAAATTCACTCTTACCGGGACGTTGGTGTGCTGCGCTATGTGGTTCCAAAATTTCGTACAGGCTAAATTTTGTTTTCTCATAAAAAATCCAATATTTTAACTCTCCTATTCCCACTCTCAACCAATTATCTGGGATAAAAGAAAAAGCCACTGGGCAAACATCTATTGTACCCAATAAGCCCAAATTGACTGGGCTAATGTATCTAAGTAATTTGCAAAGATTAAGAAGTCCAACATACGTATACCTACATTACTCCATAACACAAGCCAGGCAGTCGCTTTTGTGGTTATTAATTCAATGGTTGTACCTGGGACGTTTGTTAGCAGAACAAACCTAAGGTATATCAGTTGGATGTATGTGTATTAAAGTTCCTCAAGTTTTAACTGAAATTGAATTGAATATTTAATGAACAGGTGTTTTTCCGTTTTGACATGAAAGCTTTTAAGCTTCTCCGCCATTTCTGTAAATATACGTGGCAAAAGTAATTAGGACATTTTACTCTTAGAAATTGCTTGCTAACTGACTTCTTAGTCCTGACATTGCTAACAAGCCTTGAAGCAAATATTACATATTGGAATATTTCGTTGCGTGATGCTGTTGCGGATGAGTAATAACTGCAAAGTGCCTTGCCATCCGCAGGTATTTTTCCACGTAGCTTAGGATTTAATGTCGCAAGCTAGCTTAAACATAACACTTAATCAACAAGAAATATATTCTAGAGCCACTTTAAACTATTCATACTATATTCTGACTTCCAATCTCTTAACTAGCCCAGTAAGCACAGGAATTACACAGCATTGTAATTGATTAGTCCCCCGAGGTAAAACACGTCAGCTCTGAGAAGGGAACTCAAAGCCCCATTCGAACGCAAATCCACATCCCCTGAATCAACCACTTGAATGTCTTTGTCCTGGTCGTTGCAGAGGAATTGTAGAACTGTAAAGACAATTATACTTATCTGATATTTATCTTTAATCAGCAAAATAGAAACGAATTTTCCCATTTGAGTAATATTCCTAATCGCCGTATGGGGAGATCATCAGTAAATATTTCTGTTGGATTATTGGGAGCAATTGTCCCCATATGGTTGAACATTTTGAAATCCTCCGCGCTCCGGTCACATGGTTTATCGATTTACGTCCACTGAAAAAAAGTACCATCTTCCCATTTTCACTTTACCATATTACAAGCCAATTCACCCTCCCGTTTTTTAGCTATCACTAACCCAAAGCAAAAGCATGCGGAGATCAAACTAATCCTATAAACCCGAATTGATTGGGCTAAATTGTTGCCTGTTGCATACAATTCCAAAGAAAAATGGACCGGGATAAACATCTGTACAACACCTAAGAAAAGCAAGTTCCGCAGCGCAAAGTGTCAGGTGACCCTTACCGGTCATTTTGTTTCCAGGTTGAATTCAAATTTTCGTAGATACAATTTGAAAAAAGAGTGCAAAATTTAAATCTAATAAGTCAGCCAGACCAAGAGTAGTCGTCCTTGAAATGAACTGACCGACATTAAACAAATCATGTAAGTCCTAACTGACTGGGCTACGTGTTAACAAGGCTACACGTAATTTTTCTCGAAGCCACGAAGGCACTTGGACAACATCGTCATCATTAAAGACATTTGTAGTGGGTTATACTCGTTTCAGCCTGTGTACACCTAAAGCACCGCAAACGAAAATTGTACGTTTACCTTGTTTATAAAACAACAAAGAATTCTTCAAAATACATTAAAAAGAACAACTAGTACGTCGCTATACGTGCGGGCTTTGACAATTGAAAAGGGGCAATGGCCAAATTTGGAATTATATTGTTTGCCTGCCTGTTCCCGGCATTACGAGACTGCTGCCCATTGGATACTAGGTTTGCTACATCGGTAGATCAAGCAATAAATTCAAATAATGAGTGCCACATACATGTATTGCTGCATGACTCACAGCAACTTAGCTTTTGCATTAAGAACCCCGTCACGATTCGAATATTACCGAAAACTAAATTGGAATCGTTAATTTTCATGGAGCCTGTGGTTAATCCTGGAATTGATCTTCACCATGTAAGAGGAATTTATTGCATTTACATTATAGTTCTGCAGCTTGACAGTGTTAACGTTCGAGCTGGGTCAAAAAGCAGATTTGAATTTTCATTCTATCCACTTACACACATCGATGAAATTCCCGATGTTTTCATAACAGTCGAGAAAACATTTTTCCGTCAAATAGATGTCGTAGAAAGTAGAGTTTCTGTTGGTATTGGGCTGACATCGCACCTATTTATGGTGACCAGATTGAAAGAAGCAGACCTGCAAGCATTGGATTACTCACGGAACTCAGAGTTTTCAAAATTCTCCAACGTCGGATTCGTGCTTCTTCAAAATTCTGACTTTTATCTATCCAACGGTAATTCTCAGCTTGGTATAACACACGTTCTTTGCCAAGCTTGTGTCGGTGGTAAGCGTTTTGTTCGTGCAGGAGGACTGTTTGCACTTTCGAGGCTTAAAGATTTCGTTCGTTTTCTCCAGCATATCAACGAAAAGCTGTTTGTTCTCCCAGAATCACCTCCAATGATCACATTTCTTTCAAACATATTCAGTTCGGGTTTCAAGCATCGTCGTGCGCACCCAATTGCATTGACGAAACTTGTTAGTTTGAACCTAAATAACACATATGACGTTAGGAAATTCACTGATTATTATGCTTTGCATTTAATATTTGAAAACTATAATCTGTCAGTTTCCTACTGCAAAGCTTATTACTATTCAAATGAATGTGAGGTAGACGAAAATGATCCTAAAACCCAAATGTTAATATCCGCTTCGGATAAGTATGATAGATGGGACGACAGCGTTGCAGTAAATTTCGGAGGGAATATGCCAATCGGTGTTGGATTAATAACCCAGTCATTCATTACCTGCTACAGTAAGCCAGTATTCACAGCTAAATTTTACACTGATCCTTTTCAGCCTGCTTTGTGGTTGTTTATATTGCTATTTTCAGTAGCTATGTCATTGTTGGGGAAATATTTGCTTTGTTATCAGTCAAAAAATGAATCGAAATCATTCTCGTTCCCACTTCTTGTTGTCGCAACTCTTACCGATGATACTTGTTACATTCCTTCCTGGCTGAACAAGAAATTTTCTTTCCGACTGAGTTTTGGTGTTTGGTTTCTTGCAACTGTTGTTGTATTGAATGCTTACATCGGAGTTCTCATTTGCGGAATAATTGAACCGTTCGGTTTGGAATCTATACACAAGTTTCAAGATTTAACCCACGAATACTTTAATCAGACTTCTATTGAAGGGCAGTTGCTATGGTGTCAAAAATATTTCTCAATGAAGGGGGACAATAAATATTCGAGGTATTTTAAAGCAATTATTCCAGCCAGAAAAATTGACAAAGAAAACGAATTCATAATACTTTCTTCAGCTTATCATTTCTTTAACGATATAGTGGACGTTGCATCTTGCAGAAGTGAGCACTACAAGAATTTAATATTTACTTTCCAGTCAACTATAATGCGTGATATAGGACGTCAGAGACAAGAAGAATGTATAGACGCAATTAATATGGGACAAAGTTATAGTCAGTGGGATCAACAGAAACTACACAAAATTAGGAGTCCAGTGGGCACATACACTAGAAAGCTAGAGCAAACATTGTTCAACTTAATTCATCCATTTCATGGCGATGTACCAGAGAATGCCTTGAAATTATTAGAACCTGGCACTAATTTCAAAAAGTGCAGTTTATCTAATTTTTCTTTGTTTTCTTACCACGTTGAACAGGAGTTAATTAAATGTGAAAGGACAGTTTTTGCAGATGAGCACAATTTGGTTGCGCTTGAACTGAAGTATCTGAGAATGCAATACCCACACATCAGGTTCTTTTCCTCTGAACAAATCTTTTTCGGCTATCGTTTCTGGGATTTAGGATCATTCCCAAGTGATTCAGTATTTATTAGGAATCTAAAGAAGGTGATTACAAATGGGATTTACTTTCGAATCGCTAAGTCCTTTGAGTCTTCTTTGTTTCACGCAAGACGTGAGATCAGCAAGAAAAGTGTTGTTTTGAAAGAACAGAAGGATGCGCCTTCTAAATTTAGCCTTGATGGGAAAATCCAGACATTATTTTATACACTTTTGATATTGTTGTGTTTTTGCATTTGTTGTTTTTTGGTAGAATATTTTCGTTTTTTCGAGCTTTGTACAAACCGACTGCATCAAATCAGTTGGAATTCCAAATTTATTTTTGGAAAGTTTTACACGGCATTAGATGAGAAAGTTGAAATGTTAGGCAGGTTTTTGAAACAATGTTCAAAAACCGGTGAATGATTTTTGAACCCTGTATTTGTTCAGTATCCATTCCTGATTACTTTAAATGTACACATGGTGCCGAAGTCACAGCATTTAGGCTCAAGCGCGAACAAAACTTATTTGTAGTTACAAAGTTAAGTAAGGCAAAACATATTTACGTGTATATCCCAGTTTAATGCAATGCAAGTATAATATTACAAATGCTTGGAGTAATATACCGTCTAGTACCTTTTATAACATTCGGAATAAGGTAAATTTGTCAGCTGCAAGATCCCACAACCAAAACACGATGTTAAACGCTTCCCGTAAGTTGTTTATAAATCCTAATAATAAAAAGTACATCAATCTTGCCAATGTATACGTGTCACCTCGCTCAATGTCAATGTCTAAGATTGGGCTGGAAAAGTTTCATGTTACGGGAAAAATGTTGATTTGTGTGGAGCTAAGCAAAAATTAGGTAAAAAGCAGCAGCTGTCCCAAGTACACAACATCGGGATTAATTGTAATCATAATGTTTAAAATACAAAAAAAAATTAAATCTTAAAGAACCACTTGTACATAAATGTTTCAATAAAGTGACGTTGGCTATCTCTCGATACTTAGAAATGCTGTGACTTCTGTGAATTATGATCCTGAATTCGAATGTATAAATCTATCTAAGTAATGGATGAAAATGTCAAAAGAGTTGCTAACACACACAGCATAATGGGATGAGGTTAATTAAGATGACATGGTAACATAGGCTCGGTAGTTTAATGGTAGAACTGTCGCCTGGTCAGCAACATGCCTGGACTTTGGTACCCAGTTAAGTCGATTGAAGATTTGCGACATAATTCAGAGCCGTGGTATAGTATCAACAAATAAAATGGTCGAAATTTGTTGCTTACAGGAGCATATAATAACAATCTACGCCTTTTCAAATTATTGGCACAATAAACAATAATAAAATAAATTGTATTTTTTCAGAATACACTTATGAATTTGAGTTGAAAGGAAAGACGCTCACTTTCTTTGTAACTGTGAATCGGCTGGAAATATTTGAACTTATAGAAACGAAGAAATCGCCAATTTGTGGCGTCACTTCCATTTTAAGGATTTTGAATGCATTTGGTTTGACCTTCACAAACATTTCCGTGACCTCTGTTGACCCTTCTTCTGTTGAATGCAGCGTCACGTGACCTTCGAAAGGAGTAGCCAGGTTGTTTTGGACGTAGCCAATTACATCGACTGTTTCTCCGAAAAGCACTGACGGAGCCACAGACACTTTTAGCGTCACCGGAGGAGGAAGTATTTTTAAAACCGGTGAATTTGAAAACACTGTCCTTCCCGATTTCGAATTAAAAGTCGCTCCACTGACGACGTACGTCCCAAACTCCGTCAAACGGTCGAAAGTCTTCGTCACTGTTAGAGTTCCGTTGTCCTCTGTCGACGTCTTCCTGTCGGCGTCGATGAAAACGAGTGGGGGATGGCGATTGAGAGTCCCCTCCTTTCTGAGGATGAAGTTTGCAGAAACGTCGACATCATTCGGTTCCACCGCATCCGGTGAGTCATCCCGATATTTAATGTCTGGAGTCTCCCGCGTACGCAGATACCTGAAACCAGTTATTAAAAATTAAAGGAATGGTCTGTAAATGTTGAACAATAAAATAATTTGTTACCCTTCATCGTGGCACCTCAAAGGACCTTCAGTGTCCTCCCTTCCTTCTGGGTATTCGTCGTGTGACTCCAACTTGGCTGCCTGCAGAGAAACCACCGAGTCCGCAGCCATTCCCTCCAATCGGAACGACACAATCGTCGACATGTCGACGTCCACCTGGTCGACTATTTTGATATACTGTCCTCCATGGGAAGAAACCACGTTTAATTTAACCGATGAACGGTCGGTGTCAAAAAAAATGTTTGGAATTTTGCTGCGGCCATAAACTGTTAGGATTATTGACCCTTCGGTCACATTCTGGGGGATGGTGAGTTCAATGACCTCGTCTAACGCCTCACCCTGCGGAGAAAACGGGAACCTCCGTGTGGAATAAATCGTCTTGTGCGAAGAGAGAATGGCGTTGACGTTGTCGTAGGGAAGACACGAACGGAGGCGGAATCGCACGACGTCTCCTCTCCGAACTAACCGCGCAGGGTCAACAGGCGTCACGTGGATAAAAGCCGCTCCTCTTTCTTCTCGTCTCCCACTTCCATCACAACTATGTCGGTCCAGGGGGATGGAGGCGTGTCGTTGACCTGGAACTCCACCCTCACCAACCCATTTGGGGGAATGGGGAGGGAGAATTCGGTGGCCGAGGGGCGGATTCTCCCCAGGTTCTCTTTGGATGGGAGGAGCTTAACCTGCAGTCCCTTCGAAGGCTCCTCCTCCGCCACGGAGCCTCCATCCCTTCGCTCCACCAGAAATTTAAGCACCACCGTCGTTTGTGGGTGGGAGGAATTTCCTTTCGGGAGGATCCCCACGGACAGCAGGTCAACTCTGAAGACGCTCCTCCACAAGCGAAGCGCCTCAGTTGCCTCCACGACGCTTCCCGATTGGAAGTGAACGCACTTGGCTTCCACATTCAACTCATCCTTCTCTCTCGTCCCCTCCCTTTCCGGCCCCAACTCCTCCACCACGTCAAAGTCAAATTCGCCCCCAGCCTCATTCACCCCCACTGGTCTTCTCTTCGTCGTTTGATTTGGAAATAACACTTCGACCCACCAATCTCGCTTAACATTGACGTTGCACGCGCCTCTCAGCGGAAATCCGTCCGTCGACGTCAACTTCACGCGTCCTTTCAATCGCGGCTGCGAGAAGGAAACGTCGCTGAGTCCCTCAAAGGTAACCGACATAAACTGCGAAGGCGAATGGTGGGAACCTGGTTTTTTGGAATGTTCTGCGACGCGTAGTGCGGGTGACGTTGCCGTGGAGGCGTCGATTGAGGTCACGTTCGAAGTCACCCGCGCTCTTATGATGGTGAGACTGTCAAAGGTGAAGTTTCCCCGGACGATTCCGTTCTGTGGGACTTCCACCCACTCTCCCACTCCAATATTTTCGAATTCAATAAATATCTGGGCGAATTTCGGCGTCTTGTCGACATTCCCGTCGACCACCAGGGCGCGGTAGTTGACTGTGTCTCCAGGGGCGTATTCGGATTTGTCGGTCTGCACAAACACTTGGGTATCTGACGTCACTTTCTTTACCTCCTTGTAAGTCTGCCATTCCAACTCCGCCTGTCCCGACGGACGCGCCTTGACGATCAAATAGGCCTTGTTCCATGGGAGGTCACTCACCCGCAGCATCACCCTCCGCAGTTCATTGACCTCCAGAGTGACCTCCTCAGTCGCGATGACCTCCTGGTGACCATAACCCTTAGCCTCGTTGTCCTTCTTGTCCTTTAGATTGCGGAGGGTGAGGTCGAAGGTCACGTGGGGATGAAGGGACTTCTCCAGACTCACCAGCACCTCCAACTCCTCCCCGTCCCTCACTTCCTCCAGGGCCGTAGCTGTGAACAGGACTTCCTTTATGCACAGCTGCGCATCCTCCTCCCTCTCACACGCCTCCCACTTCCTCTGATAATTTTCCTCCGCCACTCCCCCAACCACTCCCACTAACACACACACCCACAGCAGCCTCATCGTCTCTTCGTCTTCTGTGGAATCCAAGAACAACACTCTCCGTCCCAACAGACTCGACTGAACGAGGCTGCTGTGAAAGACTTGTTCTCTCCTGAGGAACTTGACCTCCTGAGGATTCGCAGAAAGAGTCCCGTTGCCTATTCTGCGTAGCTCAGTGACGTCAGCCACACAAACAGGTTTCCCCCAAAGCAGCCTCAACTTGTCTCATCAATTCCAATTCACACAATCCATCCCACCTCTCCAATCGTTTTGCATCTGATCTCACAAATTGGAAGCACACAACGCAGACCACATTGATTCCATTCTAAAATAGAAGTTGCATTAAATCAGTGCTTCATTGAGTGTTACAATTACTGCAATCATGAAGCAAAGCCTTTGCACACAGCATAACATACTTCCATGACTTAATCATTTGTTCATGTGTTCTGGTCACAATTGTTGCTGACCGGGCGATTGTTCTACCATTAAATTATAGACCCAATCTTTGGCATCTCATTTAATTCATTATGCTTTTGGTGTTAACAACTCTTGTGATATTTTCGTACATTAGTTTCCGTTACTCACGTACTTAAATTGAATTGAAATTTATGATTTACTATTTATGAAATACCGACAATCTTGAAATAAATAGTTCGTTTCTATTAAGTCTGATTTGGACTTTAGACCCAGAAATTAACTAACGAATTTCGCAATTCATTGTGGCATGGCAAGCCTTTTCTGGCATGTGGTTTACCCTAAAGTATCCAATACATAAATGTCCATGACCACCACCGTATGTCCCCTATGTTAAGGCTGGACTGTCATTTGAGTTAGACTCCAAAAACCACCTAGTGGATTTTGTGTTCACTGCTTTTGGTGGTGGTGGTGGAATGCGCGCGAGCGTCTGAGACAATCTCAACGGCCTCCCCTCATTCCCATCCGTCCAGTACTTCTGCATTTTAATTCTCAACTGGAGTCACTTGATTTTCCTCGCAGCCAACTTCGTCTTCAACGCTTCGTGAAAAGGTAAGGGTCAAAGGCCACTTAATCAATTCCTAACTAATGACCTTTGACCCTTTTATTGGTTAAAGATGCTACGATTGAAACCCGTGTGCAACGAGGACATCGGGAGACAAGTGTTTTGCCGTGAGGGGATGCCGGGAGAAAGGGGTAATGAGGGTTTAGTTCGGCGTGAGAGGCCGAACTTTCCTCCGCGTAGACGCACGCCTTCTCCGCGTAGACGCACGCCTTCTCCGCGTAGACGCACGCCTTCTCCGCGTAGACGC
>JAQGAC010001321.1:0-14454 GCA_034696585.1 Isotomurus maculatus | reverse complement strand
GCATTTGTATTTTTTTAAACAGAATTTAGTAGCAAGTTTGACTTTCACCAGTGAAAAAATGGATTCAAGAGCTTCAATCAAATTCGAGCTCCCTGTGAGTCTATAAGGGTCACCTTTTACTTAAAGATACGACACCTAAGGAGCAATCAAATAAATTAAAGACTCCCGTTGACGCGTCTAGTCATTTTGAATAATTGAAGACTGAAAAGTGAAAGGAAGGAGGGTTGCTGGAAGGCCTGGACGGAAAGGAGAGCAGCAGCTGTGATTCATCGCAGTGATGATGTGGTGAACTGAATGAAATAGAAAAAGGCGAGATTGGCTCTAATCCTGTGGTGAAATAACACTTTCGTGGCAACAGGTGCTCTAACACGACCACTCAACCAGTCAATCGAACTTGAGCCAACTCCTGAAGAACAAGAAGATTACGGTTTCTTCTGGTGCTTTCAAAAACTGATAATAAAGGACGGACACACAATGTGCTCCACAAGCTCAGGTAGTGTATATTATCATCAGACCTAATCCTTTGGGACAATAACTTAATCACCTTCTCTCTCTTCTTGATGACGGCATCAACGAGTCTTTCATTGACTACCTTCTAAAACCCTAAAATATATTATACCCTTACATATTCATGAGTATTGGTGAAATGAGCGTCATTCACTTTCACATGTAATCTGCCAACTCAAACCATATGCAATTCACCACACATATTATTATTATTCTCTTTCATCCACTTCAAACCAAATTCTAATCTCTGCGGTTTCACATGGAATCCGATTCATTCACTTAGTGGAGTAGGGAATTTAGGCCAAGCTTGGCCACACCGGTACAAGTCGCAGAATACTCAGTATTTAGAATTACTCAAATGCTTGTGGATTTTAGCTTTTGTGGAATAAGAAAATGTGAGGAATGTCACAACCTAATTAAAATTTTACGATATTATTGCCATCCGCGGAATGAAATCCTTGGCTTCCTTTGTACTTTCTCCATTCTGTCGAATTAGAGAGAAAGCTTACCAACGAACTAGAACCGCACACATAACATTATTGTGTGTACGCAGAAAGTCTAATTTTAAGATAAGATTTTTGTTCAAAGGCTTATTTGATCGCGAAAGACCGCACGTGTTGTCGAACTCAAAAAGGAAATCCATTGAAATGACATGCATAGAGCTTTTATGTGTTTGATATAAGGTATGATAGAATAATGTTACGAAAGAAGCAACCGAACACAAAAGGAAAAGATTGGTTCCACTACTCACATGAAATTATTATTAAATATAAAGATGTAAAGACGGATTTACAAACTGAGAAGAGAAAACTGCAGATCGATAGATCCAATTTGTCTGAGCTGAAGGCTTGAAGGCTGTATCCACATTTCCCCAACATACATAATCATATTCTCGAAGCCATACTTCTTCAGCCTTCCAATCTCGTTAAGCTACACCTTCCGCTTTCTCTCTTATAAAATACTTCTCTCCCCGTTGCATTAATTTCAACCTGATAGTTAGAAATTAAGCTCATTACACGAGAGAAGTGTAGTCGAATGACGTTTAATTATCAAAGTTGAGTAATGGGCAATACCACCTACACAAGTAGTAGTATACATTGAGAACACCGTTCGTGGTTGAAAAATGCTGAATCGAACTCTCAAGGACGAAGATTTACTTCCCAGCATTATTAGTAGAAAACATTAAAATCCCAATTCAACCCGTTTCTGCCTGTCTAACTACCTTGGCAGGAATGAATAAATTAAGTTTCGAGTCTAACTACTACCCCTTACTACCATACTACTTCTCCGCTACTTACTTTGTGTATAAGTCCTCCTACTGTGGTAATGAATTCGGTGTAGGTAGTTCCATGAGCTTTCCACTTGCAATTTTGCTTTCAATTAATTTAGTGGTACTCATAGTCTCTCACGACTCCATTCACTGTGTCCTTGTATCCCAATGAAAGGATAATTAAATAAATTGCTCTCTCCGGTTCTTCTCTCGTGAAAGTTTACGCGAGGGTAGTGGGAACGATTTGGAACATTGAAAGTCTTGGCAGCACTGCTGCTGCTACTGCTAGTCTGTAGTACAGTTCTTCATTTACTTCTCGTGAGATAACTTTTCCCCAGCGACCTGCACGATCAGACCGCACCATTTATTCCAACTCTTCTAACAGATGAAATCTTTTGGCCCATCATTTCCTTCATTGTGTGGGGTGAGAACGATGATGATGACGGGACATCAAATCAGATTGTGGCGAAAATTTTCTGCAGACATTGTAAAACTTTGATGAACTACCTACTTAGGTTGTAATTAGTGTATAGTACCCAAATACAGATCAGAAAATAAGAGAGGAAGTTTTCCACTATTACAGAGGAAACAAGAATCTCATTCTTAATCCTGTTTCCCGTTTCCCATGTCTATCAATCCTCCTTTCTTCGCTCTATTTACTGAGATACTTAGAGAGTACAATACAAACTTAGCCGAAGAGTGAGACGGAATATTACAATAATCCCTAGTTAAGTGAGAAACTACGTAACATGTGAGTATAGCTGAAGGGAAAGCATTTTGTGTCTTGAAAGGAAGGAAAACTTTCTCGCCCTTCTCGTGAGCTTAACGCGAGTGGCTAGGAGAGTTGAACATTAACTCACTCAAGTGGAAGGAGAGAAACTCAGCGAGACATCGAAAGACCGAAAGACTCGATTTGTGTGCAAATAGGAAGATTCAGCAGGAATTTTCCGTAGTGTAATCAGACACTCGTGTTTGCAGAGGTTTGCAAAATTGAGTGAAAATCTCGCACAAGGATTAGAACAGAACTGGGAACAAGGTTCGAATAAATGGAATAGAGAGAGTTTGCGGGGTTGGAGAAATAAATTTGAACTAGAAATATGGAGATGGTGATCATCTCGATCTCCTCACACTGTCTCTCCTCATGAAGAGAAAGGCACAAGAGATGAATGAGACTATTGACTTACACCGGAGACAGCGAGAGACTCCATTGCTTCCCATTTCTTTCAGCATCTTCTGAGCATTTTCAAGAGTAATTGCGATTTTTCGTAGACACAAGTAGAAGTGGTTGGATTGACGATACCAGTCCACAGGACTGGTGAGGTGGAAGACTAGAGATTGTAGTGTCAACACACAAACACACACATACACTCCCCAGTATTCAAAGCCGATCGTATCTTTTAAATGGAGAGTCTGGAGTGGCAGAGAGAGCTTAGGAGAAAGTAGACAACTGTGGTAATGGCTGCGGTAGAAGAAGAAGTGGAGGTTTAGAAGACACCCTCCAGGGAATCATCTCCATCTTCGACTCTAATCTCTTCTTCTACTTCCATCGGCCACATTTAGCTTTTTAAATGCTCCTCAAATGAACTCCATTCTCGTCTCGAAGTGTCTTTTTTCGATAAAATAACTCATACACGGCCTTCTTGTGTAATAAAGCGGGACGACTCCCTGTCTAGAAACTTAGTGAGGAAAGTTCCTTCTCTCTGTATACATTGAAGTTTGAAGTAGTCAATTACGAGTATTTTTAGCTCTTTGATGCACACGTACTACGTAATTTCTTATAAGCTCTACAATATTCTTTATTATTATTATAAATCTATTGAAGACCGAACTTTGAATAGAAAACAAAGTTTTAGTCGTGAATAGTCGTGATTATCGTCTTACAATTCATTAGAGAAGAGGACATAAGTTTAACAACTCCTGAAACTACTGATGTGGATGCGGAGAAGTACGAGTCAAACTGGACGGTTCATTTGATCGTTTTAATTGGGGCATCTGAATGATTGTTAGTCTCCAGTCGTTTTCCCGAGAAAACACACACACACACATTCAATACATCTTTCTGAGTGTTTCGTAGGTGTATTACGCTAGAAGATTTTTACCAAGAACTGATGAAAGCTAGTGAATCATAGCAAAAGAAATAGTTTGAGGAAAGTAGAAGGAACAGCGCGGAATGAATAATGGATGGGAAGGGAAGTGTTAGATAATCAAAGATGAAAGAAATGAAGTCGTCGAGAAAGTAAGGAATGATGGAAGGAGGGTAAAAGACCCAATCAGGCTTCTATTCAGCTACTTTGATCGACACATTTAGTTCATGGCGGATGCAGAAAGGAAAGTTTCTATTAAAAGTAACTCTTTCTGCCTCCCCATTGTCCTTCAATAAGAGTGAAAGTTAGAACTACTTCCAGAACACTATATAAACATGTTAGGAATATATTTATACTCATTGCATAATATAGAAAAGAGATAAAAGCAGTTCCCAAAATGATCTCTAAATGTTTCCTGGTGTGCATGAAACTTTAAGAATACATTTTCTGCTACAAAGCTCTTCTGTGCATTTCACTTTCGGTGCCTGCACTTCACTTTCTCCACTTTCACCATCTCTCCTAACCCTGTCGATGCAAGTGTCGATCCCTGTAGGCAGTTTTACGATAATGTTGTACTTACTTTGCAGGTATGATTGGGTCTGGGGAAGGCCCAGAGTATCAAGAACCACCTGCAGACTACTCGTCGTTCCAAGACAATAATTGCACAGAGAGTACAGGAGACTCAATTCCTCTCGAGCCATTTTACAGCCCATCGATGGACTCAGTAACAACGACACTCCGATGGGGCTTCTATGCTCACGCATACGGCTTCGCTTTCCTTTTCTTCTTCTTGGCGTTTTATTCTTTTTTCTCCATCCTCAACCTCAGGTAGAAAAGCTTTAACAACACACCACAACAAAAACCCAATACAAACAAACACCCCCAAGAAATTGGAATTATCGGAGAAAGCATTCTCAAACAAAATTCTATTTCAGATCTCAACTTTCAGCAAGGCCGTACATGACCACGATAAACAGCTTCCTCTGTCTGCTTGGAGCTTCCCGAGCGGCAGTTCTCTTTATTGATCCTTACGGACTCAAACATGTAAAATGATAAGGAAACAATCAATCCTTAAAATTTTATACTCCCTCATTACCATTCTCATCTCTATGTAAATTATCAACAGACGCTTCCTGGGTTGATCGAATCTCTCGTTTGGGATTTGGGATTCCCTTCCCTCATTTCTTCCTTCAGTCTCATCCAAATCGCATTCCTCCAACTCACTCAGGTATGTCCCGTTAGTCCTATTCACGTCTTCTACGTCCCACGCGATGAAACTGGTGAAAGGTAAACCCTCCTTTGCATAGGATGCCTAATAATGTGTCAATGTGATTTTTTTGTATTTCCAAAAATACATTTTTGTTCTCTCTCTCGTCGTATTCCTATAAAAACTCAATGTGATTATTATTCTAACCTTTGCTCTTTGGAAAGTAATTGGAAACTTTTGACTATTTTCGCATCTATTTCTGTCTTTTCTTCTTCTATCGTCTCTTTCTCTATCTTTCGTATTTCTGACTCTAGTCGATGTAAAATCTATCCTATCTCTGCTAACGCATTCACGTACAACTCTGAGTTTCTTTCTGTGATTTTCATTTAATAATGTGACTGTGTGGTTCGATTGCTTTTGTCGCAGCCAGTTCTGCAACACCGACTATGCCAATCCCAGAATGAGTCTTCTGTCTTCATTGTTTCCCAATGGAACAACAAACCCTACCTGGTACTTCTGCACTCACTTTCACTTCCAGTGCATCTTTCTATCGCTTTATAACGTAGTCTCTTTGTAGTGCATGAATAAACTCACTCTCTCTCTTTCACTCTGTAATCTGTAGCATAGCATCTATCAACAAAGCCTAGTAATTAACTACATAAAACTTCTACTTGAGCACGTACAGGATTGATGATTATCAGCAGGCACAGCCCGTATTAATGTCATCGGTAGATTAATCCCTTGAAACGCAATTAGCCCAGTAACCTCATCTCTGTAGTGCTTCAGCGTGTAAACCAATCGTGTTTTCGTGTTATCAGATATAAATTCCTGCTCACTAACAATAAGTAAACCGTTCGAACACTCTTGCAAAATGTAAGAGGATATGAAATGTAAAGAAAGGAAATGAGGACTCGTTGAACAAAGCGTGTCAAATCAGTTTGATCTATTGGATTACACCATTAGAAGCGATTACGTGTGAGCAGATATAAAATATCGTGTGTAAATTATATGATCCATTTGCAGCAGCTCGAAGTGGGCCCGGATTCGTTTCGCAAGAAGACTTGTCTCTCGCTTGTGATCACTCTTCACTTTATGTCCGTCATTATCTCTGCCATCTCAACGAATCTCAACCACGACCTTATGGTACATTTTCTCAATCTAAATATCATCCACAGATTTGCTTTGTATATCTTTGCAAGCTTAAATCATCTCATTTCAGCTTGCAAAGCTCATCACCCAACTGCTTTTTGGCATTTGGGGTTTCATCCTCTGCGGCTCCTTCCTCGTCGCCAAGAAAAGAGTTTTGGGGATTTTAGGGACGGGAAATGGAGGACCTGAGTCTGCTCCCATGTCTACTCACAATGACAAAGGTTGCGTTGTATACTCTCAATCAGAAGAGCTATGGCTCATAAATTATTAACGTATATCTTCGCTGATCGTAGGGATTGCAAATCTCTTTGGAATGGGAATGATGGGCCAAGGCCAAAACTTGGCTTCTTCACTTACAGCTGCCCTCGCTCCAACACTTCTCCAGGCATCTTCAACGTCGACCGCAACTTCCTCCACAACCACCGGAGGAGGCAAAGATACTCCAAAAATCAAAGTTACAGATGAGCACGACAGACCCATTTCATTTCAATCAGACTCCTCTCGGCTAAATGACATCCGTAAGAGAAACCTCTCTCAGATAGACTTTCTCTCTCTCCTCTGGGGAAGCCAACTGATCTTTCCCTGATATTCTAGCTGAGATTCCCGAGGGACCCTCCACAAGCTCAGGGCAAGGAGGAAGTCCTCGCTCATCAATATCAGGACCTGGCGGAGCTCCATCAACGTCGAGGAAAGACTCGGATGGAATTGGAAGTCCCACTTCAGGTCAAGGATCAACTTACGTACGTCCTCCAAGTCCCGTCCTTCCTCGGAGGAAAAGTTCCGGAGGCGGATTGCGAGGAGGTGGCAGTGGGAGGAAACTCAGTTGGAACGCACGAAGGGAAAGCGGAGATCTCATGGCCACTCCAACAGGAGACAAGGAAATCAGGAAGAAATCTCTCACCTGGTCGGAAATAGAAAACGCCACAACTTCGTCTGCTTTAGATAAACGGAGAGCTTCTAGAAAGTCCATAGACGCTAATGGCACAGATTCCAGCACAGAACGGTAAGAACCACTTAGCATAATGACACGTACACTAAATAGGCTGCACGAATGCAATTTGCATAAGAAAGTGTAATGCGAAAAGTCACTTGAAGGAGAAATGTCAATCGCATAATTCAATCAACCAGGACGAGAGTCTTAAATTCCTCTCTGCCTGAAAAGCATTCACACCGAAGGGAAAGGACAAATTCAACATTGCTTATTTAGCTTGGAAGGTGTGTGTGACAAGAAAATAGGATACTAATGGAGATACTCAAATTGAATTACACACTCGAAAAGGACTATTTCACAGTCTACTTGACAAAGCAAATTCATTCGCGAAATGAGATTTCCCTTTAGAATTGCAAGCTGAGTTAAACACAGTCTACAAATAGGAGGAATAACTCTTGGGACTCGTGGAGATACAACCTGACAGCTAAAACTTATTATGACATCCCTACAGGAACGGAGGAAGTGAAAGTTTACTAAGTTCTGTCCAAGGACCCGACTACACTTTGCAATCCATCCTTTCTCATATCGCCTACGTCAATCAAACAGCCCTCGACTATAGACTCAGTCGAAAACTCTCCAGAACAAATCAGGTACGAACAACAACCAAAAATCCACAAGCAGTTGGGATTTATGCAACCTGAAATTCACTTTTCTCTTTCCTCTCCTCTTTGACACTTTCTTAATCATAAATCACAAAAGTTGCGAGGCAGAAATTGGGAAGTGAAGGCTTCTCGGAATTTCCCCTCAATGCTTCTTCCGGATTAGCTTGCATGACACTCTGAAATTGAATCCAATGATGTGTGTGACTGAAATACTTTTATTTCCCCTTAAAGGTTCACAAAGTAGTCAAGTTCACCTCGGTGACTGCTGCACTGGGATTTGCTCTTTGCATTGGAGAGTTGATTCGAATCGTCAGTTCGTATGGGATGCTCGCTTCGTATGAATCTGCCCCAGGAGTGTGGCCTTGGTTCATCCTACACACTTTCTGCCGTCTTGCCGAATTCGCCATGGGGGCTACTATCGCCAACATCACCAAACAACCTGTCAGTCGTCCACATCATTATGCTTATTCCATACGTCATAAGCATCACAGAGAATCGTCCCTCTACCTTTAAAATAATCTCAATTGCCAAGTTTATGATACGCGCATCACTTTACATTAGTTGAAAGTTTGAAAGGTTTGTTTGATGCTTCATAGAAGAGTTGAACTGAACTTAAAATATTCGTCTTTGATGTATTTAATTATTGAGAAAGTGGTGAAAGTTGTGACATAAAAATAAAATCCAATTGTGATCCAGTTATTACGTGTAAATATTTGGGAGGGATTAGTAAGTACAAGTAAAAGATCTCTAATGTTGTATCTGGACAATCAAATAGAATATTCTTAGCAGATTTCATCGGCGATTCTTGGAGTTGTCTAATTAAATAGTTTTACGCATAAGTTAGCTAGTTTTCTTGTAGATTTTAGAGTTATGGGATTCTAACGAGAGTTGCTGATGCACGATACTCAATTTTGTACTGTTTTAAGTGTAATCCTTGTATGTACCTACATTTCTTCAAACTGTTCCCGAAGTAATTTCCGTCTCCGTTCCATTGGGGAAATATCAAAAAGTAGATTATTGAAAGGGTCCAAAAGTGGAAGGTAAGTTTGTCTGCAGAGTCGACAGTTTTCAAAGACCTGCGAATTAATCAGAAACTGTTGTGACCTGATGGGAGTTGAATTAACATGACTGTTGACTGTGTTAATTCGTGTGCGAAAAACATGTTTACCATTTAGAATAAACATTAAAAAAATGGTCTATAATAAAGTGTAAGATTGTTATTCAGATATAATTTATTATTTAATCTTCGTATTATATCACCTGCCTTTGCAGTTTTCAGACCTAATCGTAACAATTAATGAGCTATTTTTCACTTAAAAACTCATCTAAAAATGAGTTACTAAATATCCTAAACGGATCATTACTATCCAAAGTTCTAACAGCCCAATTCCATTCCGTATTATCATTGGAAGACGAGAGAGTCCTGGGGTAGTGATTCAGTACTGTTGAGTTCCTCCAAGGACCGTCTCCTGCAAATGCCCATCCTTTAGACCACTCTGCACGAATGACTGCATACTTCCAGTGCAAATCCCGATACAGGGAGTTTTGGAACTTCACCAGGAATTCATACAGGTGCGGAGTGTCCTCATATCCTGTTACGTCGAACCACACGGCCAAATCAAAGTCCGGAAATTCAGGGACGGGCTTGACAGGTGAGAAGGACGGATAACTCTTTTCTGCTCCTGGAACTTCAATATATTCAGGGAAATCCAGTCCTGTGACTCGCATGTCAAACACACCTGTTGTCGGATACTTTCCTTCTCTCTCGTATTCCTTTGCTAACTTGTGAAAATTTCGAAATGTGACATGAGAAACAAATTGAAGGTTCTTCCTCGAGGTAATCAAGACTAATGAATGCGCCGTCAAACGAGGCATTTCCCCTGACCCATAAATTAAGTGGTTTCTGGATGGACCCCAATAATCGTCGGCTTTGGAGAGGCGAGTTCCCAGCATAATTACAGGAGGTCCCAACACAGCAATGAGTTTAGAAAAGGCTGGCAGAAGATTCACAAGCTTATGTAGGATTAGGTCCAAGAATTCCGGGAAATTGTTTGACCAGTAGTAATTCAAAGGACCGTAGGATCTTCGTGACTTAGGAGGCTTGATGAGTTCGTGATGCCAAGTGGAAACCCAAAAGGTATTTCCAGGTGGCATAGTAAACACAGCAGCCCTTCCATAACTTCCAAGGAAGTTGGATAATGTCTTCATTGAATCTGTTGCTTGGTCCGGATGTGCATACAGCTCGTCTGAGGTCACGAAAAAATGACTCTGAGATCGAAGGTTCTGATCTTTCCCCACTCGAAGAGTGACAGATGTGATAAATGTCCTCCCGAAACTTGTGAGGAACGGTTGGATCTCTTCGTCTGACCTGTGAAGACTCTTCAGAGTGTACTCAGCTTTATCGGAATCCCATGAAACAATCGTCATCGAAATTATGAGATTGCTCATGGATCCTGCAGAGTGTCCAGGAGACATTGCATCTAAAAGACCGAAACCCGCACCGGTTCCATGAGCTCCAACTGCCAGCATTCCTCCCACGGTGACCACAGGCACAGCAGGACTTGCATATAGGCCGAGACCGTTCTTGTCTAGAAATTCTAGCAAAGCTCCTAATTTCAATCCAGGTCCTACTGTCACGCTGTGAAGGTCAGGTCGTCCGATGTCCGGTGGATTGAGGATCATAGACGTGAAATGTTTGGTAGTGTCCAGGAGAATAGTCCTGGGGCAAGATGCCCCTTTATCTGTTAAAGGAAATAGAAGAGGTGCCCAGCTATGCTGAGCACCAGACGGTCGCACTCGATATCCATATTTGGAAGCCCAGTTCGCTACTTGCAGGACGTCGTCTGTGTCCCTTGGAGTTGCAAGGTACGTGTAGGGAATTCTGATTTCATTTCCGAAAGTTCGGAAAGGCTTAATCGACAGGGGAATTCCGAGCGGAAAGTCTTGAGGGGTGGGACATGGCCCTATGCCTTGACCTAAAAATGATTGTACATAGACTTTAAAATTGTGAACGAACTTGAGGGTAGATGCTTGACGCTTGGTGTAAAAGAGTTTTGCCGTGTCACTCAAAAGTCCAGATTTGCTTTCTATCATCTGCACTCTGCAAAATGGAATGCAAATCTGTACTCCTCAGCGATACACCAAGACCCCA
Organism: Isotomurus maculatus; assembly: GCA_034696585.1. NCBI lineage: Eukaryota > Metazoa > Arthropoda > Collembola > Entomobryomorpha > Isotomidae > Isotomurus > Isotomurus maculatus. The sequence continues at coordinate 3,493 of JAQGAC010001321.1, read as the reverse complement.
TTAATAGTGTCAGCTCCTCTTAAAATAAAAACTCACCTGCTGCTTGTGTTCTAATATGATAGATTGCAAGAAATATCACAGCCACAGTATTACAATAATCCATTTCGGGCAAGCCACGTCGAAACAATGACTATATTATTAGTATTATTAAAATATTGCATGCTCCAGATTCCTGAAACGGATCCAGGAAGACACTCATGCCGCATATGAATGGTTTTAAATTGCAGTCTTGTTAAAAATATAGCTACTTGCAATTAGTTGTCTATCTTTGTGTCTACTTACTTAAAATCTTGAGTCTACGTTGGAATCTGAATGATATGTGCCAATTATAGCCATATTCGTGCATCAGTTAGATTAAGGATCACGCATTCATGGCCCCAAATTGCAATGTCAATACGTAGCGTGGAACCAGATTCGAAATAATCTGGGAATCACTTACACCTATTATAACCGAATACAATTTAATGGAATGAACTTGTTGAAAACGAATTTCTTCCTCCTTCGTGTAGTCAAGTAGTCACTTGAACTTGAAAGCAGTCATTATTATGCCACCGCTTATTTCCAGTTTCCCACAATCTTTCAGCAGATCAGCATTGGGATTTGGGATGCATTTTAGTGATTTTTCTTGCATGAAATTATTTTTCTCATTCTTACGCTAAATAACATTAAAATATTTTTATTGCACATTTATATAACAATTTATAATATGGACTATTTTTTTATGGAAATGTTGATTTATGCACAATGCACAAGGACGAAGACCTAGGTTAGAACAAACTAGCCTGACTGGATGTAATCACAGGCAGGTGATGACATGCTACCTTTCTGTACGCTCAAGTTTTTTGTTTACACATACTATATATTATAAAATGAAAAGCATATTTATTTTGTTTTTGTAGTACACAAATCTTGAACTTAAATTGCTAACAAACAGACCAAATGTTATCTAAATTCAGAATATTTCCATTTCAACGTATAAACTATCTTATTATGCTATGCCAATTTCGATTCTAGTTTTTTAGGTTAATTTTTCATCTCTCAGTGTCAGTAACTCGAGAGCAACCAGAACCTCAAGACTATCCTGACTGCGAGGCTAAATCCGTGGAAAAAAGGTTGGTTTGACATTGAAACAATATATTTAAGATTTCGGATGTAAGATGTAACAGGTTTGTCTATTAGTACATATCGAACAGATTTTATAGAACATGTTGATCCTTCAATGTTTGTTGGTTATGATTTTCAGCCTTACTTATTAGGTGTTCAAGAATCCTCCATCGATAGCTAAGATTTGTCCAGTAATTTGAGGTGCAAGGTCGGATAACATGAAGAGAATAGTGTTGACCACTTGGTCGATGGGCATTATCATTTCTCCATACGGAGTTCGTGGCCTCATAGCTGAAACCCACGCTTCTTCACTTCCAAACGATTTCTTCACTCCTTCTCGTATTTGAAGAAGCATGTCCGTGTCACAAGTCGCTGGTTGAACAGCATTGACACGAATCTTATGGGGACCTAATTCCACAGAAGCTTTGTCATCGTTTCCACCGCTGCTTTGGACATACAGTAGCAACCAAAAAGTACAAATCCTCTTTCTCCACCCTAAAACGAGCAGTTTTTTTATAAATTCAGGCCGTAATCTCTGAACTAACTAATTTGTTAGTCGTACCACTGAGGAAATATTGACAATTGAACCTCCATTTCCAGCTTCAATCATCTTCGCAGCAACCATTTGTGACACATTGAAGGTTCCTTTTACATTCACATTCATGATTCTAAAAGTTCCACGAAATTCAATGAGTAATTCCGAGTTGACGCTGTGACCCTATCAAAATTACATGGAATAAGTATAAAACAATAACCTGTCGTACACATCCTCGGAGGAATTCATAAGGGAGATTACCTCTCCTACAGCAGCATTGTTTCTGAGTGAGTTAGAAGTGTTATAAAAGACTATTAGCGAAAGTATTGCTTTCAATTCTAAACACCATCACTCGTAGAATAGAATACACATTTACATGACTCCATCCATAGCTTCCAACTTAGAAATAGCTTGTCTTGTGTCTTCCCATTTAGACAAATCCACACAAATTGTATGGACTTCCGGACATTCTGCTTTCAGCTTCTGCAGTCGCTCTAGATTTTTGCCTAATGGAAATACCTTAGCACCGTAGGAGTACAATCGTCTGGAAAGTTCTAGTCCGATGCCTATGCAAATACAAAATCAAGTTAATCTTATTATTTATTAGTTTAACGCACTTATGGTGAATTCACATGGTCCTTATTCCTTATCTTATCGAAGTTTTACCTCGTCCAGCACCAGTAACCAATATCTTTTTCCCCTTGAAGGAATCTTGAATAGACATCTTACAGCTTCAAACTTATTTTCGGCACAAACACAAACACTTTGATAATTATTGCACCTCGGTAAAATTTGATTACAAAAGTCACTACTACACAACTACACTAGCGCTTACCCAGATAAGGATGACTATTTTATCATGCAGATGTAGCGGAAAACTACGATGTGTCTGCGGAACACAAAGGACTTCTTAACTTTTTATTGGTTGAAAAACCAGTTTTCTAGAAACAGGACTAGGACATGCAGGAGTAAGATTGTCTTTGGACAAGTCCAGAATACAAATAATAGCATAAGATTTATTGATTGTCCATTGAAGCATGTATTATATAATATATCTTCATTCAACTATTATAAGCTACAGCTTCTAATAGTTCTAATAACTGCTTGATGAGATCATTGCTCCAGATAAAGAAGACTCAGATTTCAAGACTTTAACTTCGTAAACCACGTAACGAATAGCCGTTTATGAGTGGATGTTATGGTTTGAGTCTCATTGCTTCGGAGTACGATGGGAGCAGAGTATCTGGATATCCAATATGAAAAACTGCAGTTTTACAGCAGCCAAAAATACAACAAAAACTGTTTTCAGAATCTTACCAAAGGCTACTCTTGCTGGCCGACCTGGAATCACTTGGTGAGGTTGAAGAATATCTTGAGGTACCTCAGTTCGAACAGCCTCCATGTAACTTGGAGGAGCATCTGCAACCACAACCGCACACAACTTAAACTATGCCTTGCATTTTGCATGCAGAGCTTCTATCAATTTAATTAAAGACCAGATCCATAGGCCCATAGTCAAATCAATATATTATTACTAACCTGACTGTGAACGATTGGACTCATCCTGTGACTGACCGTTCACAAAATACGGATTTCTGTATCCTGTAACTTCACTTCGAGTATACGGACGAAACCGGAAGAGTTCCAAGAACCTGAGATTTGACACTTGATCTGTCAACAGCATTAAATACATCTTAATCCCAACATATCTGCCACGTTCTCAATTCCACATATTCTAAAGGTTCTTTAACTTACTCCATTCTCTTTGTCTCTCTGCATCTTCTTGCAATGAAAGTTCGGCCCTTGTGAACAATGAAACAACGACGAGAGTTACGATCATCACACAAGGAATTA
>JAQGAC010001320.1:0-14459 GCA_034696585.1 Isotomurus maculatus | reverse complement strand
CGGGTGAGTGTGGGATGCGTGGTTCAGAAGAAGAAGCGTCCCAAAGTCCGATCATTGAAATTTTATAGTAAAGGATAAGGTCGAAGGTTACACACGTTTAAGTTGAAGGAAAGTCTCGGAGGAAATATTTTCATAAAAAGGCTGGCTTTCTTCTCCATTCATCCGTGAAACTGTGCGGGGATGATAGACATAGACACAGAGAAAGAACTAATATTGAAAAGTAGAAAGGAACACGCATAGAAGAATGCTTTCTCTAAATGCATCTGCAAAGCCCAACTGAACAAATGAAGCTTGTAACGAAAACCTCTCACACAGAATAATGCCTTCTTTCACCTTTGTTCACTTCTAGCAGTAGCGTCACTATATAATAATAGTTGCATTGAAATGTTGTTTGTAGCTGTACATTTATATGTATATCTCATACAAATATAGAGCAAAAAACGATCAATTCTCTTCTTCCTGTGTAACAGTAAACAAGCGCGACACAAAAACACCAGAAGACATTACTTGATTCCAGGAATTTGTAGAAGACAGAGTAGTAACAAAAATATCAGTCTCTTAACGAGGTACCAGCACACCTTCCTACAGCCTCCACAGTTTCCAAAAGTTCCAACCTCCCAACTTCCAACTCAGTTCCATCCGCTTCACACAACAAAGTAGATTTGGAAGCCTGACATGCAATCTTTTGATATAGACGGATGAATGTAATGCAGCAAAGAAAGTTGCGGGTGTGAATAATTTAGGGGAAACTAAAAGAGTAAATCTGCCTTGTACTTTGTTCTGTGCGATCTCATGTGATCTACAACTCTACAACGTAGCGAAAGGCTGGTTGGTGATGATCAGAAGGCATCAGGAGAAAGTAAAGGATTATGTTGGGTTTGAGATTAAATATAAGAATCAATACGAGCTTGTCAGGGTTTATGCTTTGTAGCGTACGAAGATAAGCTCAGACTGTTTGTTATCATCTGATTTGCATTATACATCCCGAGGAGTAGATGGGCATATATAAAGTGATTGCTGCTTATCAACTGTGAAAGTTCGTGTCTTGTCTTTGGGTGTATGTATGAGGCAAGACTGTCAGTACTGTCACAGTCACAAGGAAGAAGGCTTAGTTTTTTATTGGCAAAACAAACAGAAAGCAGATTGTTTTGTATGCAAAGAAGCAAGGAAAAGATGAGAAAGCCTTAACGAATTTATATACGTGGGAGTCTGAGAACAAGGCACTTTATTACTTGGAGTCAAATATCAATTTTAGTTGATGAGGCTTTGTCTCTTTACCTGCGAACTTCCTCATCTTCTCAGACACACACGCTTCCTTTTACTTGTCCCCATTTTGATTTCGTTTTATCGGAAGTTGGCAGGTAGGTCTCTGGTGGAGTAATCAACTTCACTGTTTTTCGTAGCTGCGTATATAATGCCATTGTGTTCAGTCACACCACCTGAGAAAGAGGTGAAAGAACGGAGTAGAAATAAAATGTAAATGTGAATTTACATAAAGTTTAATTGGATTCGGGGTTGATGTGTATACCATCCTTAGTACTGTCTCCATCAGAGACTTTGGTTTTGTGTGGTATTTCTTAACGATAGCAGTTTGGTGTGCAGAAGATAAGGCACCATGTCATAAAGATGATGATAGGGCATGCCTCCAGATTATCTTTATGGGGAACACATAATCCTTCATCCATTCATATGGTAATCCCTCGAGCTTCCTTTATCTTTGTAATTCGAAGAGAAATGATTCCCACTTACGAAGAAGGAATAAACCAGCGGCTGTGTGCGGTAATCGATTGGGACATGACTTGTAGACGTAGTCGACGTGGCGTTCTTCCCACTTAGTATGGATTGGTGTGTTGTAATCTTCTGTGATCTATGATCCACTAAGGGTTTATTATACACAGTGAGATTCGTTTTATTCATTGAAAGCTATCAAAAGAGAAATGACTGACATGGCAAATCGGTTGATTGGAATTGGGAATAATTAATCCTGGATGTGTTTCATTAATACTTGCAGTTTTGATGTTAACTCTATTCAACTTGGGGATTGTACGGTGATTGTCTCTGTCCTGGACTTTAATGGGGGAGTGGTTAAGGATAATTTCATTGGGAGAGTTATCCTTGGCAAGGAGGCTTCAGGTATGTATTTTTTATGACTTGTTCCTCTGTACGCTAAGTGGCCTAAAATTCCAGAATTTATTTGAAATAACGAACGAGTTTGTCAGCATTTTGTAACCTAGTTTGTGCTATTTAAAATTCACTAACTGCTGTTGATGTAAGTGTGCGAGAATAAAACATGAGTATGCTAACAGTTCTTCGATTTCGCAGTCTCTTTCTCAAGAAAAGCACACTTTTAAAGTTACTCAGTGCTCATTAGTAATTTGAAAGAGGAAGTGACAAATGTGACATTGATGTAAGGGAGAATGGGAATAAAAGCACACGGAAGCATGCAATTTTACTTGTCATTTGGATTAATTGTCACATGGGTCTCCTTTGAGTAAAGTAAATCGATAATTCTGTTCGATTTTGCTGCATTAAGTGTTGAAAGAAGCATAGTCCGAGAGTCGGGGACGAATACTCTTCCACAATTTAATATATAGCAGTTTTAATAGATTTGCATCTTTTGGCATTGAAAAGAAGATTTTCGTAACCTAGTTTATTGCGTTTGATTGACACACAGGTCCACATGAAATCAATCACTGGAAGAACATGGTGCAGTCTCACCGCACAGCAATCGCTCAGTGGCACTCACTGAAGTCAAGATCTCATTGTGACCAACACTCGCCAGCTTCCCGTCTAGTATCATAAAAATCAGATACGAAGATGTAAGTTTTAGATTAGAAGCCCTCCTTTAGAACTTCGTTGTGGTACTACATTTGCATTTGTTAAAGTTAAAGGATTAATTTAATGGTAGTCCATTAATGGATTAGCGAAGTGAAAGATTTCTCTATGAACGGTAACAGCGTAGTCGTCTAAGTTAAATGTAGCGTTGGACGTGATGATACCTTATTGTAATTATTGAAATAGTCTAGAGTAGTAATCAGAGAAGTCCCTAAGGAGTGATACGACAGTTGCTGTGCTGTGGAACCTAAAAGGATTAGATTAGAACCTTTCAGAATCACAAGGTGCTCTCTCAAGTACACATTATTACCGTATGAATGAACCATGAGGAAACGGACGTTTACATCTAAGCGTACATTTTACGAATCAAAAAGATTGATTGTATCTAAAGTATCATTAGTTCAGCAGTTAAGAAAGATTAATTAAATGACTAATTTTACGTGATCAGGAGAACTCATGAATTGAAAGACAGACGATGTGAATGAAAATATGGTGCGTTTACTTGTAAACAAAATTATCAATTTGTAACATGAAAAAGAAACATGCACATAAATTATTTCTTTATGAAAATTATGAAAACAAGAATTACAGGTGTAAAGCGTCACTGTGAACTTCGGTGTTTCAGAGCCCCGAATCACTCTAGTTCACATCAAGTTTAATTCTGAGTTTTCTTTTAGCATTGTATAAAATTAAGTTAAGACTTGCTTGATAAGTATTACTTTAGCATAATAATGTATTACGGTATGTGGGTGGTGATGTATTATATTAAAATCAATTACGAAGCAATAAATAAGATAATTTTCATAAACCTATTTGCATGCTTGTCAGATAGATTAATTTGAGTCTGATGTGGTTTTTTCCTGGCCAGAAAAAATTGATTTCTGGATTAATACACGAATGAGTGAACTGCAGAGGATCCGTTTGAGAAAGAATGGTGTAATGAACAAGAACTGTATCGTGTGAGCAGGGATGAGCGAATCTTTGCAGTTGTAATTTGTAATCAAAGGATGATTAAAAAGCATCTGACGAGTCAAGTTTTCTCATTAAATGTCGCTTGGAAAGTTGAAATTTAGGAAACCGAGATACACAGAATCTGCATGGGGTTTGGGAGGCATCTCCTTTTCATTGCTCGCGGAGAAGTGTGCTGATTAGGTTGCTTCCTCTGCAATATTTTACGTAATACTGTGTGTACAAGTCTGCATTTTGAATATCATGTTCATAGGAGAATTGAATTTACAAGCTTTACGCAAAAGGCTACTTTTGAAAATGCGATATACTCATGACAAGAGGGGATTGAAGGTTAGAATCAGGGATATGTTGATGTAAGTGAATTATTACGTCGTATAGTTCATTTTATGGTGTACATGATGACTAATTAATCCAAAAAATATACGCCTTTTTTGGTTTCAAAACCTTATTATTTCCATCATAACCTGGATTTTCGACAAGATATCAATTGAAAAGAACAAAAATCTAAATTGCATATGCCAACAATAGTATCCAACCATGCTGACCAGCGCAACATATTCTAAAAACTGGTTGAGCTACCTTACAGTTATTTAATAAGGGTGACGGCCGATCTCTTAGGAAATTAAAAATTGATATTGTCGGATGACTATTCACACAGTCAGTGGTAATTATCATTGGGTATATATTGCATGCACATAATTACTTTGCTGTATAAGATTCAAGGTGGACTTCTTTATTAAATATTGTGTTTTGAATTTGCTTTAAATTGTTATAAAACACCCTAAGTATCCACACACAAAATACTTCTTAAGAATTAGTGGAAATCGAGGATGCTTGTAAATTCATATTTTGAATCTGTTGAATTATTTTGGTTAGTAAGAGGGTCGAGGAAGATTTCCCCCAAAATCAAGAAGCAAGTTTTCATCCGAAATCTCATTTTTCAAAGCTCTCCTCCATTGAGACTTGTCGGTTCCATAAATTTGAAGCGCATCTCGAGTGCTTTCACTCATTAGTGGTCTCAATACGTTCAAAAGAAGTTGGAACACTCCAGGAGCTTTAATTCAAAGATTGAAAGAAAATATGTATCGTTTTCTTACGTGATGAATGTATAAGAATTCCACTCTAGATTTGATTTGAGAAGCTTGGATATTTGTCACTTACTATTGACCATATTTAATTTGTGCATGGACCCAGGATAATGATTTTCATAAGTGACGAGGAATTGAATAATTGAAGGTATACCTGTTGGAACGTAAGATCACTTAAAATTCTCAAACTTTTGGGGTTTTGGGTTAAATTTCATTAAAGAAACGAACATTGAGGACATCCTTGCTGAATGAGGTTGTAACCATTCATATCATAAAGGAAGACGAATTGCGTGACGTTCTTTCCTTGTGCTTGAGCCTCACGAACTTGGAGAGATGCATCTTCCAAACATTTCCAAAAGTAGCGAATTATTTTCTGCTCTTTACCTGAAACCACTCCTTTCCTGACATCCCACTCTCCAGCAAAAAAGTTAATAACTGGGGAAGAAAATATTCAGATTTTTTGCTTTCAATTTTTGTACAAAAACGAAAGTACATATTAAGGTATTATGTGATCTCACTGGGCCTTCCAAGCTTATCTGTTCCTTCCAGATAGTATTTATAGTCGAGTTCGAATTCAAACCAGTCTTCGTCATTAATTGTGTTTATGCCATTTTCCTCTCTCCACTGCACAGTCTACGAATATCCATGTAGTAAATGTGAATTTAGCCAGAAATTGATAATTCGGAACTTATTGAACTTACTTTTAATATCATATCTTCAGCACGTTGCAAATCAAAGCTTTGGGCTGTAAATTTTTTAACAGTTTTACATTTGAGAACAAATCGTGTATGCATGAAAGAACTGCAGTCAATGAATTATTAATAACATAATAACCTCTGAGATATCGCACAAGGTTCAGGTCCTGCTTCATAAATTCGTAAGGAAGCTTAGACTGCACTTGGGACTTAAACTACATCCATGCGAAATGGGAGTAATAGATCGGCAAATTATTTATCAGTTCCTTACTTGCTTGTAGTTATATGCAAGGACCAAACTAATATAAGTATACCTGATCCAGAATCTGCTTTTGCCTCAAGGTCAAAGTTAATTCCTTCTGTAAAGATACAGCAACGACATAATAGTTGACGGAGACAACTATCGATAAAGTAAGAAGAATATTTGTGATCTGCATGCTTGTTCTTTATTTATGTCCTCAAAGTTTGAAACTAAACTGAATTTTCAGTTTTTGAGTTCAGGAACTGCGTATAAATCACTTTGTTGCTTCGTCGTTACTTCCACTGCTAAATAATCCCAGTAGTTCAATTTTTCGAAATATACTATCTGCTCATGACTCAAAATTAAGGGATTTAAGGGATCCACATTAATGAATACCAGTCCACAGAGAGTTCTAGTCTAGACAGTGTGTCGTAGAATGATTGGTAGTTTCTGGTCTTTGCAAACTTTGTTTTATGAAAGAAAAAGGAACATAGTTGAGGTAAATAATACTAGGAATCATAATAATTGTTTAATTGCAGTTGAAAGTTGGATTTGGGTGAAGATCTTCTGACTAAACACGCGAAACTACTTCCACATGCAACGTCAACATATTTGACCATATAATACTGTCTGAAACTTCAGTATTTAATACAAGTAGCAACAATTAAGCATACTTACGAAGCTATCACTTCATGAAGATTTATTTTTTTCGATTTTGAGTGTTTTAATACAAAAGACAACTGTTTAGATTCGCTCCATCTTTCCTCCAAAGTCAGTGAGGAGTTTATTCTCAGGAATATCTTCCTTTAAGGCGTTTGTCCATTCATCTCTATTGCTTCCATAAATCTTCATTGCGTCGCGCGTGTATTTTGTCATTAGGGGACGAGCTGCATTCAAGAGAACTTCAAATATCGATGGAGCTGGAAATAACATTTCATGTATCACTGCGTTTTACATAAATATGATTTCAAAATATGAAACTGATAAAAAGATAAAAAAGCTACTCACTATTGACCATGACTATCCTATGGATGGAGCCTGGATAGTAACTTTCATAAGCTGTTGTAAATGCCAGGAGTATCTGAGTGCCTATTGAGAACATGAAAAACAACAAGAAGTTATTTGCAGTCTGTAAACGGGTTTCCAATATTATGACACTGGTAATCTTCTGTTAACTTACATGGCAGACATCCTTGTTGGACCAGATTATACCCTTTCAAGTCATAAATCAAGTAAAACTGAGTAACATTCTTTCCTTCAGCTAAAGCTTGCTGAATCTTAACATTAGGCTCATCCAGTATCTTGTAGAAGTATCTTTGGATGCGAGCTCGTTTGCCAGATACCACTGCTTTCCGAATGTCCCACTCCCCCGAAAATACTACCTGTACTATTAAAAAATCATTTAAGTTTCTAATATGTTATTGTCAGTTTAATCTTAGCTGTAAATTGTTTGATACCTGGTCTTCCGTCCTTATCGGAGCCTTGCAGGAAATATCGATATTCCTTTTCAATATCCGACCAATCTTCTTCATGGATATTATCCATATTGTTTCTCTCTCTCCACTTTAGGGCCTGCATATTAAAATTAAAGACGTTCGTTCATTCAATGCACAACAGGTTTTCACAAACACATCCTGCAAGTTTTTACTTACGTCCATGAGCATTTGATCAGCTCGCACAACATTAAAATTCCTTGCTAGAATTCAAAGAATTTTGTAAAAGGTAAAATCACTTGTGCCATAAAAAATATTGATTGTAAATTCAAATATGCAACCAGTCACTTTCTGGTAAGTTACCTCTCAGGAACCTGAGGAGATAGATATCTTGCTTCATATGATCATGAGGGACCTTGTTAATTACTCTGTTTCGAAACTGTAAGGTATAATTTAATTGTAAATTTATCGCATAGTCGCAAATGCAATTTACTTTTACATAAGATTTCGGACTTACTTCGGTCAATTTCGATTGTTGTCTTAAAGTAAGAGTCAGTTCTTCTTCCAAGGACGCGCTCCAACTTATGTTAACGCACGCAAATATTATAGAGATTACGATACTGCATTGGAATTGGAGCTGCATTTTCACCTATGCTTTGCCTATATCTACGATTTCAGGAAAGAAATAACTAAGCCTTAACCGTCAACCGTGTGAATCTGTGAATGCCGAAGATGTAATTAAAGAAGCATTGTGCCTCTACAATAATAACTAAATATTTGATGGTCATTTAATTGAATGAATAAAAAACTAATCTTGGCATATCCACTTGTTGTTTACGTAATTTATCGCTGTCTTTCTAGAAACAACCTTTTACTTTCGATATGCATAGTTAATAATATATTTATATACTCAAAAGTTCGATGATACATGCATCATGATTGATACATTTCATAATAACAAATTCAGGTAATGCAGTAAGTTACGAACTTGCCAACTCGTGTGTAAGTTTGATACAATAAATATGACCTGCGCAACCAATAACTATTACTAATTGTTGCTGAAAATTGATTCCTTCGACTCGATAAAATTTTTATTCAATTTGCGTAACTGTAGAAGTTGACAAGGAAAAATGGAAAAGTCCTCGTGGCAAATTAGTTTTTTAGCGTCACGTGTTTGCCCTGTCCTTGTCTTCATACAATAAAGAATACCCTCAGCTTGTTTTTTACAGCTCAAAATACCTTCCTGTGGGTTAATGAGTAGCTTATGAATGAACACTTACAACCAAGTTAAGTGAATGACATATTATTGCAGATAGAACGCAGCACTGGATTTCCTTAAAGTTACTTATTGATACAGGACCTAACAAAATTACCTTTTCCTAAAAATTGTCCTAGGCTGTGCTAAAATTATTATGGTCAGTCTTCTTCGTGAATACTGAAGTAGCAGTAACTTCGCTTTTTTAAGATTGTGCCAATTTTTCAGATCTGCTTGAACTTATATAAGAGGCTTGAAAAAAAGTAGCATAAAACTACATAACTAATAAAAGGTTGATATTCCGGTCCACCAATACCTAAAAATGTCCAGATTTGCTTATACTAGCTAACTGAAATTGATTAGTACGTATATGTTTGCATTTGTCTTTAGCATTTTCGGGTACTTGATGAGCAAGTGAAAATCTGAAATCCACATTTCAATTTATTCAAAGAACAGTCGAGCTGTAAAGTAGTTTATTACAAAGTCATGTAAAATCTGAACTTGCTACCCTTGAAGATCTCATTCACCTGTTTCACAGCTCTCAAGCAGTGTGTTAGCAGTTGGTACTCAAAACTGATCATGACCTAGCACTACAAGATTTGTTGAGTATTATGTGAATTGTATGTGAGATCTCTTCAGATATCAACTGGTCTGCTTCTGGACTGGACAATAGTCAAAGCAATTCAAGAAGCAGATTTAGCTAGAAGAAGTTATTGAACTTTTCGTCTAACTACGTACTGCACGCAAATTATGCAAGTTTTGTGGGATTGATTTCACTACTAGATGTAATTTACTACAAGTTACATTTATCTACATGTAATTATACAAATATGAAATTCCTGCTGCTGTGATCCCTCCTTCCCCATTCACTTTCTTTTACTGTGTGCAGCTTTTTTTAAAAAACCCGTCGCCTTAAGCATTTTCCGAATTGATATTCCCTTATTTACTGCATACAGAAGAATATGTTCCTAAATATGAATACAAGCTGTCAAATAATCTCGTAATAAAAGATATTATCTATTTTATAAACATGAAATAATGCAATTATCATTACAAATCGACAACAGTTCACATTTTTCTTAGTCATCATCATCATCACGTGTGTTTTCCTGCATGTAACTAACTCGCCAGTATGAAACACGAAGCGATGAGTCTTTATTACACTAGGTTTTATTTTTGAAAGTAGTCATAAACTGTGAGTCATGGTGTTTTGCATAATAATGAATGAGAATCCCGAATCAACCATTTGAAACGGTTGAAACGAAGGAGAATTTATTATTAGTATTTACCAGTTGCGGTTTGTGGGTTGATACAAACCGCATTTTATTTCAAAGTCCCATGATAATTTAATAGACAACAAATATCGAAATAAAAGGAAATTTCCCTATTGTCCAGTTCACCATGCACAATCCAGTGATAAGATTGCTCCACTCGACATCCGTCCAGACTTCAAAATCATATCTACGCAGCATTCAAGAACGAAATTCTTTATCTTTACCAACTGAAATATTTTTGTGTTCTATTCTTCTATCATCTTAATTCATACATCGTATACTTTCCATGCACAGTACTTAAGTTTCTTAATGATTAGTTACCACTGGAAATTCATGATGGTTTATGTCGTGCGTGCGTCTAAACAGCAGTCATTGTGGATTGTGGAATCACTTCGGCTATAATTAAGGTTCAGTATGAACAAGTGTTGCAATAGCTAGGTGGTTTATTAAGTCGTGGTCTATAGCTATTAGTCACAAGAGTGCAATAATGGAGGTGTCCAACAGTAATGTTTCAAATTGTGATGCAAGTCTCCAGTCTCAAAAGGATAGTTTATCAATTTGTGGTCCTACGAATTACAGGAAAGTTTCATGGAGGAACAATGCGATCGAGCCATGGAAAATTCATTGTAATTCTAGTGTAACTTTCTACCTTATCGTGTTGAACATTATCTCACAATATTTTGTTTAATTCTTTCATTTTCAATAGTGCTGGAGTTGGTGGATGAAGTGCCAAAAGCCCAAGCTGTTTCTTGCGAGTCTCAGGAAGAAGAATTAGAAGAACCTTTGATAGTAGATTCTCACAGTTCTTCTCAGAACACAGTTTGTCCTGAATCTGGTATCCCCGACTCTGTTTTTGAAAAGGCAGACACCTCCAAGAGGAAAAGGCTTACAAGCAAAGATTCTCAGGTGTACCGAACATTTCCTAGAGTTCGTGGGACACTCGTAGAATCGAGAATTCGAAGTCTTCGTCTTGAGATTGGGGATCTGAGCATTCCTGACAATTTGGAGAAACTGTGTAACCATTATTTCCAATTGGAAAGTCCAAGCGTTGAACAAGAGGATTGTACACTGTCAGACGAAGATGCATCAGACTCCAGTCACTCCAGTAAATCTTGGACAACTGGTGCTCTGAGATCTCAAAGCGATTTTAGTCAGCAACAATACGGTAGTGGTAGTAAGAGTTCAGCGAGTCAATTCTCAAGTGAGTCCTTCTGTTTCGGCACAGTTTTTCATGGTCTCTTGACCAAACTTGAAACTCGGAAATTACTTCGGGAAGAAGGTCATTACTTGGTGAGACTGATGCCGAATGAAGAGTCGTCCATCCTTAGCCTCAGGTTTGAAGATGAAATTCTAAACTACAGAGTTTTTTACGAAGCTGATTCAAAGAGCAGGACTGGATACTTTTATCTCGAAGATCGCAAAAAGAAATACGAATCTTTGGGTATCCTTGTTCAAGATGGATTGACTACTTTACTCTTAGATTCTCGGGCTGGATACTATTTAAATATGATGACTGAATTAGCTCAGATTAACAAGAACGATTCGTGTTTATTTTTGTCCCCAAATACATCCGGAGGGAGTTATGTTTCAAGGAAGAACAGTTATGTTTCGTCATTGTCCAGAAAGAATAGCGATGTGCAAGATTCCTTGAGGAAACCAGGAAGTTCCATAAGCTTCAGTAGGCAAGTGTCTCAGGTGCAATGTATCCAGCAAGATCGCTTGAGTAAAGCCATAAGTAGCTGCTCTAGTGAGAGCGGGAGTGACACAACGGTAGGAACTATATAATAAATTGTCTATTTTTGCGATAACAATTGCTCGTACCTAACTGACACAGAGCTTATTCTTAAGGAATTGAGTCAATTATGTTTAATGATGCTATTGTCTTTTAGGAAGTGGAGCTGGGTCCACATTGGTTTGTAGAAATCCGCTTGGAGAAGAAGTCAATATGCCGATCTTTCTCGTGTATGAAATCAAAGAGAACACTTAAAGTTTCAAAACGAGCTTTGGTTTGTAAATGTAACTGAATTCTTGTATTGAATCTATAAAAAAATCGCTGCGTAAATATGCATTTAAATTAATTACAAAATCCTCTTCTGGGATTGATTGGAAATATAGATTGCGAAACCACAATTCATGAGCAGTGCTTGAGGAACGTGCTGAGCGACCCGTCTGAAGATGACAGTAGGAAATGTGTTCCTGAACTCAGTAAAATCTCTCCGATCTTTGGAGAAGATTTGACCACACTTGTGAAAGCCACTTTAAACGAGCCAGGAAAAGAAGGAAGAAAATGTCCCTACGGACCACCTTTCGTTCTGGTCAAATGCATTGAGGAGATTGAAGAGCGAGGAATTCTTTCTGAAGGGCTGTATAGGGTGTCTGGATATCAAGACATGATTTCTGAAATTCAATCAAGTTTCGAAAAAGGTCTTTCTATGCTATTTCTGCCTTTAGACGTGTCTCGGCTAGCTGCTGATTCTATAAAATTGCTGATTTCTTGATTGTAATTTGATTTTAGATAAAAATTCAATCGATTTAAAAAGATTCTCTGATATTAACTCCTTTTGTGGAGTTGTGAAACTGTACCTGAGAATGCTACCTGAACCTTTAATATCCACGGATGTATTCGACAGCATCGTAGAAGAAAATGGTAGGTTTTACTTTATATATGGTTTCATGTAATTAGTAGTAATTATAGAAGTCTGTACTGAATTAAAGAATCTGGGTTTTTTCGTTGCATTTGTAGAAGGGTTTGTAACTTTTGAGTCTGTAAAGAAGCACATAAAAATGCTTCCTGCAGCTCACAGGATAACTCTCAAGTATCTCTTGGATCACTTCAACCGGGTGGCGAAAGAACGAGAACACAACAAAATGAGTTCCTTCAATCTTAGCTCAGTACTTGCTCCTAGTATCATCGTGCCTCGAGAAATAAGTCTAAACATTCTCAAACTTGGAACTGATGTTGTAGACATTTTGATAAAAAATAGTTCTTCTTTGTTTACACAGTATTCGTAAATTACATAATACTTGTTTTTAAAATTTGTACATCTACAGAAAATTAAAATCAACACTAAATCATTTTACATTGTGTTTTAAGTACCATTAGCATGGAGTAGTGTTTAGTTTGCGGAGCTCTTCAGGTTCCAGTCCGGATTCTTTAGTTCCTCCATACGCAAAAGACAAGTGGTCCTTGGGAATATCCTCCAGCAATGCAGCTCGCCATTGAGACTTGTCCTTGCCGTAAATTAATAAAGATTCCCGTGTTAGGGGACTCATCAAGGGACGTATGAGGCTTAACAAAGCTTGGAACAATGGTGGGGCTAGAAACACAAAAGGTTTTGAGCTAGCTTTCTTGTCCTTGACTCACAAATCAAGAAGCTGCAATCTACAATGAGAAATCTTAATTTCGTGTGTGTTATTGTTCTTACTATTGACCAAGTACATCTTATGTACAGCCCCCGGCCAATGGTTTTCGTAAGAGTTGAATAGACCAAAGTAAACTGGAACACCTATTACATAATAAATGAGACTTAGTATATCTATTGTCTTAATCATAAAAGCAACTTGTATGGCGAATAATAAGACTTTACAATTAGAACATCCTTGCTGGATGATATTGTAGTTTCCGAGATCAAATATGAGCGAATACTGAGTTACATTCTTTCCCTGCTCTTGAGATTTACGGACAAGTACGTTGATTTCTTCTATCAACTTGTCGAAGTACCGGAGAACACGATCTCCTTTGCCAGACACAATTGAACTTCGAATGTCCCAATCCCCAACGCTTACGGAAGCAACTTTGATGGGTTTTAAATCACGAGATAAGTGAATAATAATCTTTAATTGCTTAATCTAATTTAAAACAGTTAATTGTACCTGGACGGCCTTCTTTATCACACCCTTCCAAGTAATAAGGGTACCTAGTTTCAAAATCCGTAAAGTTCTCACTAATGATGGTGTCCATATTGGATATTTTCCTCCACAAGATGTTCTGCAATATTTCAGTTGTCAGTTCACAATTCATGAGACAAATCATACGGGTAATCATACCTCCATCAGCATGTTTTCAGCTTCTTGCATGTCAAAATTTTTAGCTGGAAAGCGTATTTAAAAAAAATAACGAATTAAAAAGTATTCTTTAACTCGAACTCAAGATAAGTGTGTTAAATATCTCACCCCGTAGCCATCGGATGAGGTAAATGTCACGTAACATATATTCATGAGGAAGTCTGGATTTAACTTTTTCCTTAAACTGGCGATATATTATACAGAACACAATTCATCAACACAAGTTATACGAATTAAGTTTATTGCAAGTGCAGAGATTCAATTAAGCAGCGTACCTTATCGAGAACTTCCTTCTGCTGATAAGTGAGTCTTATGTCTTCTTCAAATGAAACTTGTAGGGATTGCTGAATGCTCACAAAAAGGAAGAGTGAACACAAAAGTAATTGGAAGTGTGTAATTCTCATATTGCCCCGGAACAAACAGAGTTAACTAAAAATAGAGTTCCTTAAGTCACTTCACAAGTCTGTCTTAGGACGACAATATACTTCCGATGGCCATAAAAATAAACTGATGAAAGAGAAAGGATGTGAGTGAGCTCGATAAGTCTTTTTGGTTGCCCAACACACTTCTTATCATTGTATACTTAAGTCTTGATTGCCTCTTA
>JAQGAC010001319.1:0-14460 GCA_034696585.1 Isotomurus maculatus | reverse complement strand
ATGCTTAGTCTGTTATTGCGATCGAACTCGTTCGAAATCTTGTCGTTCCAAAGCTGTCTCATGTCGATTGTTGCGTTCCTAGGATGAACCAAAATGTAGTATTGTGTTGGGTCTGTTGATGAAGTCCAACCTGTGTAAAAAAAGTCTTTTAGACTTTGGAATCATAATTAATTATACATGTTTGGATCATATATTTCTTCGAAAGACAGACAAATAGGTTAACAAGACTGCACTTAAGGCGGGGAAAGTGGAATCTGGCGACAAACCGGTTGGCAAATCTGTTGACTTCGTGGGTGTCCAGTCCATACGGACCCCAACAATAACGAAGGGATCTTATCAGCGGCTGTCGAAAACTTTCTCTGGAATCTTTTTAGTCCTTGTAATTGGGCTTATGGCCGTCTTTTCGGACGTATGTAGGTCGGAAATGTGTCTTGTGTAACTCATAAACTAATAAAGCTAAAGCTTTGAATTTTTACGAGCCGGTTTAGAAAGCAATTTGCTTGTGCCTCTTAAAAATCTAAAAGGTTGTGTTTATTATTTCTCCTTTTGTGACTGCTTAAATGCGGCGAAGGGGATTTCGCAGATATGTTTTGAACAAGATAGCTGATATGTTTTGATCGAAATCAGGGGGTTTATTTCTTGAACCATGTCACTTAATATTCTAGATCAGGTGGGCTACGAATTCATATACTGGACTTATTACAAGCCTTACAAACCGAGATTAAGTGTGTTTCTATGAAAAAGTGATAATTTTGTTCCAGACGCATTGAAACCAACACGTTGTACTATTAAGAACAACATTTGTGAAAATGTTGGGAAAAAATATTTATTGTGCTTATCAAAAGATGGGTATCCTACGTTAGATCTAAAGCCTGAGAGATTATTTGATGTTTGTACAGTTTCGTTAACTATTCTGTATTATTCGGGATACATTGACACCAAGACGGATTCATGCATTGCAGAATAGTATAAGACCCTTGTTGTCTAAAAACATTCAAAAATAACAACCGATCTTTATTTATAGCACGAATTGAACGTGCACTACGGTACACCTACTGGAAACGATCTACGTTTCGTTTTGTACAGCTGTTATTAATTTTCATGTGCCCGTGCGTTTAGAAAGGTTATTATTTGAAAATTTCTTATTCCAACAATTGTGGAAGGATTACCTAAGAACGAGGACACACATCAAAGCAACGAAAAATGGGATTGTTTTTTTACCTGTTCTCAATGAAGCGTCTTTATCTGACTCAGTTTCAAAAAATCTCATTTTTGAAGAGTTTCTTCTATAAACAAAGAAGTGTACACCGTCTTCATACTCAGGAGGAAATAAGTCAAACTGCACCCGACATTTCCACCCCAGTTTAAGAACCAAGTGCTTATAATCTTTGTGGCCATTTCTTGTATAATTACAGTTCAGTATTGTCAAATTTGGAACTTTGCCATAAAAAAATTCGTGGTAACTTCGACTGATCTCAACTGCTTTTTTGTCTGGACATGTGTCAGATATTGCGTAATCGAACCTTGTAATGAACAGCGGATAATCCCATTCCTTTAGATTGATGCCTTGGTAGTTCTGAACATTCAGTAAACAGTGGCCAAATGGTTTGATGTATTCGGTTAAATTGCTTATTTGCAATCCTTCCATTACTTCCTGCAATGGCCAACTAGTGCGAAATCTTTGACGGCGCGGTTCCAATTTTGATTCCAATTGATCTCGAAAAGCGGTGACTTCACCCTTTATGTCGCTTAAAAACCATGTTATAGTAAAAGTAAAACTGAAAGTAAATAATGAATTTAAAAAGAAGTTTATCATATTGGAAATTAATTATTGACCGTCCGTTTGGTTGTAAAGCTCTAAATTGTTTCTTGTGTTATTGAAAGTAATGTATTTACAAATATGATGTATGAAAAGGGAGGACGTATCACTTAACTCTTTTATTAAGCAAGGCACTCGCAAGCAAATGGAGGACCCCACCCAATGAAATCTCTGGTAATATAGGGCAAAATATCTACAATGTGGGCTTGTAAGAACAGGAACTTGTAGATGCGATATGCATTCAAATATATTATCATAAGTCGGAATATTATCGCAACAAATAACAACTATGGATCGAAAATATAAGGTAAAATTGGAGACAATTGGAGCTTTCAGATGCTGTTGACTGATGCTGCACTAAATTTGTGTTGTCTATATCAGTAGATGGCAGAAATGTGTGACTTTAGGAATTCGCTTTCAATCCAAGACCGTTCTGGGACAGCTTTACTGTTAAAATGGATAGATTTTGCGGAATATAATTAAACGCAGTACATCGCAAAAACCTGCGTTTTTTAGTTTAATGTAGGCTGCGTACCAGCTACCAAAACCACGAAATATTTTTAATTTAAATTCTAATCATATTAGTGACGATATTTGGTTTTCGTTGGGACTTTTATCATTATGTGAGAATTCGTTTGACGTACGTTTTTAATTTCATTTGTTGACTGACACTTAATAATTTATGCGGGGCCAATCAAGCGGATTAAAGCCAAGTTTGTATCAGTCTGAGTCACACCATTACAGAAGTATAGGGTCTAGTGTCCAAACCGCTATTTCAAGCAATTCTGTATGTTTTAGAACATAGTCAAGTATATCTCATTCTTTATACCTTTACTTTTTATGCGTCTTTTTGTCATGAGCCGTGAATCAATGTCGCCTGAAGTAACGCCACCTCTGGAGCTAATGATCGTCTCCGACATCTCTGAAAAGAAAATAGGGAGTTTCAGATTTTCTCAATTTAACTGTGACAGTAGCTACATTTACAGTCACAATCCAGGGGGTGGATTTATCAATCTCGTTCTTAAGTTTTTCTTAAGGTCGTACTTAAGTGGTGAACCTAAGGAAAGCTAAGGTAACCCTAAGGTGTTTTCACTACAACTTCCTCACGTCTCCTTAGACTTTCATACTTAATATTTCCCTTAAGTTGATTTTTTGGCTCCAAAACTCAAATCCTTCTCCGCGATTGTTGTTGTTTCAAAGTTCTCCCTCTAAAACTCTCAACAATCAACTAATTTTTATAAATCACAAAATACTTTAAGTTTTAGTACATCCACAAGGGGTGGAAAGAACAACAAAAGGTAAGTGAGGACTGTAAGGTCGTATATTGCGACCCGTTTGATACACATAGCTTTACAGAAGACGAAGAGAGGATGATGGGGATGATTGGAAAAGCAGCGGTTTTGGGAATCGACGACGGCATCGACACATCAGTAGGTAATGTTATTTTTCAGCCATTTATAATTATTTATTTGCTTAAAGATTATTCAATGATCATGATGGTAATTTTTAACCGGAGCCACGCTGGGTAGTTCAGAAAATTCGGACAATCATCCTAAAATCTAACATCGAACGCTTCTAGGGAATAAATGCAATTTGAAAGGTAAAATCTAACAATATAGATAAATAATTCATATTATCGTATTTCCATTTAACCGAGCGAACTATTTTAGAACCAAGGCCATCAAAAAATACATCCAATCTGTGTGAGTCTAATTTGTTGTCTAACGAAGAAGAAAAATTGAAGCAACTCAATGAAGAACACGGTGAAGACTCCTTGGAATATGCCAAAGCAGTGATTGGGAGTCGTCCAAAGAGTAAGTTTATAGAATCTTCATTTAAAATATTCAAATTGGTGCCTACAATGTTGATTTAATATTATTTTGTTCAGGAAAACTGTCGACCAACGAAGAGTTGCTAGAAATCCAGCGTGGAATTCACAACACCCTTTAAGAAATGAAATGACGAATAACGCTAAAATTGACGAAGAAAAGCTCAAATTTGAACAGGAAATGTTAAATATTAAGCGAAAGAGGTGCAACACTTGACTAGGTAAAAACTGAATTTATGACATTATTTCTCGTGATAATTCCACAAGTTGAATCAAATAATCCTTCTGGGCAGATGTCTTCCATCGTTTCCTTGGACTCCCGTATAATCTCAAGATACCGCTCGCGATCTTCCTCTAACAGTTCGTGTTTTTTACACAGTAATTTTGCAGATTTAAGCTTACAGTGATAAGCTTAGCCACCTTTAAATCGATTTGTATTGTGTTAAGAAGTGTTTCTACTGTTGTTTCTTTTGTTTTGTAGCATTGCATACTTACTTTTGGTGGCTCATAACAAAGGGCTCCTCCCGTTTTGTCCATACTTCGAAACCTTGATTTCCACACGCCAATAGTTCTCTCCACTAAACTTCTTGTAGTTTTTAAACTTCCATTATACCTTGCCTCTGGATGACCAGTTGGGTTCCTTTTTGGGGTCAGCAGGAAAGGTTCCGGAGGATAGCCACTATCTCCAATCAGCCACGACTCTTGGAAATCGCCAGATTGGAACCTTCTGCACAGTCCGCTTTGTCTCCAAATGAAGGAATCGTGACTTGCTCCGGGCCATTTGGCTACTACGTCGATTACTTCGTTGCTTTTGGAACTTACAACTTGCACGTTACTTGAGTGTTGACCTTTACGGTTGACGTAGTTGTACTCGTCTTCATTTGGTGGATGAATTAGCACATGAGTTCCATAAATTATTCTAACGACGTTAGGAAATCCAGCCAGCTGATGGAAGTTTATTTTTGAATTGACACGACTTTCTGCAGTAGACGGCATTCCGAAGTAATGAGGAGATAAGCTAGCGAGTGTTCTATTGCAGAATTCTTCTATTATCCGGCTTGCTGTTGGTTGAGATACACGGAATGAAGTTCCTTCCTGATACTGGAAGCTCCCGGACCGGAAGAAACTCAGAGCAATCAGTACCTCGGTCTCTGCACCTACAGCTTGGCTTCTTCGTGTTTGTTCTCGATCAATCCTTTTGCTTGCACTGAAGGCAGACCGCAGTGCTTCCGGACCTCATTCGACGACAACTTGTCGAAAGTGCACCGTTGTTTAAATGTGCGGTTTCCAACATCAAGAAGGACGAAAGGCAAAGACATTTTTTCTGTATTTTTAAAGTGAAAACGAAAAGCATAGATATCTCTACAGTTTCAAACACACTTAAGGTACCTAGAAAGCTACCTTAAGTTTTGTCCTCATTTTTAATTGCTAAGGATATTAGTGAATGCCACATTTCCTAACTTTCACCTTAGGTCGACTTTAGGAGAAAAAAACACCTTAAGGTGCTTGATGAATCCACCCTCAGGATTGTAAACCGTAGAGTTTCAGATTTTCAGATAACCAACACCAGATAGGAAGGTGTTGGAGACTGCTGCGCTGATGAGCGTCGACAAGGTCACCTTCAAATGTCTCTGGGAGGAAACTTCCAGCATTCTCACCACAATGGAAATGAACTCCGACCTTCTCCTCAAATGCAAAGAAAATGAAACGAAGACACCTGAGAAGGAAAATGTCGCCACCGAGTCCTCCCGAAAGGCCGAAGAGATGCGAACCGCTGGAAATGAGTTCTTCCAGAAGAAAAGGTTCGTGAAGACTGCTGAGGAGTTCTCGAAGGGAATTCTCCTCGAAGATGTTCCTCCGGAGTTGCTGGGAATTCTCTTCTCAAACCGCCCTGCCGCCAAATTGGAACAGAAAATGTGGAAAGCCGCGAAGGACGACGCCAAAAGTTGCGTGAACCTTCGACCGAATTGGTTCCGAGGTTACGCGCGCCTTGCAAAAGTCTACGAGAAGCTGAAGAAATTTGACAAAGCTGCTCTTAACCTGAACATCGCCGGTCATATTAGAGACTGCTCCTCGTCGACAGTCGACGCTGTGAAGAGTTCGAAGACTGCCAAGAACCCCAATTCCGTCCACCTGTAGGGAGACTCACCTCAAATGGTCACCCTGCAGACGAGGCCTGGCGTTCAACTCCGTGTGATTGGGATGCGGGTAGATAGGAAAAAAGCAGCCGCGTTCTTTTCGAAGGCTGCAGAGATGGACGAGGCCTACGCTCTCTACAACTTGGCATCCATGTGCACTTCCAAATTGGGCAGATTTCCTAGAGACGACGCCAACGGTTTTGAATTTCTTCTGCGTGACGCCACCCGGGAGCCGGTTGGCCTCGAAGGAGAGAAGGTGGAGTTGTGCGAAATGGGGCAGCGCCACTCGTGCGGCAGCGACGGCTTCGCCGTCGTCTTCAACAAATCGGCGGGGTTCTTCTCGAAAGCCGCAGACTTTGGCGACGCCATGGGTCTCTTCAACTTGGGAATGATCCACATTGAAGACGTCGGAGGCTTCCCTAACGTGTCTGCCAAAGCGCACGCGCTGTTTCTGCAGGCAGCCGCGCAGGACCCAATCAACGAGTACGTCGCCAGATCTGGCGAAATCCTGCGGAACCTCGGCGAGCGGAGAGCTGCCATTTCGTTGGAATGGCCTTCGACTTCGGCGCTGGAGTTGGCGTTGACAAATTAAAGGTAACTGACTGTTAGTTTTCTTGTACTGCAGGTGTCCTTTCTTAAAGGGTGGATTGTTGCAGGCGCTGGAGTGGTACGGCAAGGCGCTGGAGTTCGGAAGTTCTCCAATAAGGTTAAAGAGGTGCGCATTACATCCCACAGTTTCCATGTCAGGATATTTTTCTTTCAATAAACGCTGAACAGCTAACATCGTATTATCTTTGTCCGTGATTGCACCTACAATTTTGCATTGAATGTTTTCTTCTGAATTCTGTATTGCCTGATCCTAAAAATTAAAGCAGTATTCAATGGTTTTAGCAACACATCCAGATGATTCGGCCGATAGGAAATGCATTTTATCTGCTGTTTGCAAGCAATGAGAAATAACTGGTTCGTTTTGACTCGTGCTCCATCCATCTTGCAATATTACTGCTTTTCTATTCTCCAAATCCTTCTTCACTTTTTCAATGACTTCATCGTATATTTCATCCAGAATTGTTCCTCCAAGCGTACGGTGGTCAGGAAGTTTGTATGCCGGATTTAGTAACTTCACAAAGTCTCTGAAATAGTCATTTGACAAAAGGCGAAAGGGAGTGCTGAATGAAAACATCCTTTCTTGTAGCAGAAACTCATACAAGGTGCTGCTTCATTGCAGATTTCTTTGTTGCAGTCAAGTATTGAACTGTCGGTTCGCATGATTGGGGAGCACTGGAAAAATTTTCGCAGTCTTTTCTTTCCGTTTCATCTGAGCAGAGCATTTTTCATAATGCTTTTGCAGTCTCTGAGCTTGTGCACTAACAAAAGTTTTATATATTTTGCATGTTGCAATGATTTTATTCTTTTGCGACGACTTCTCAAAATGAATCCACGCTAAGCTCAAAGGTTTGCCACGTTGACATGTTGAAAACGAAGATGAGCTGGATGATTGGGAACTGTTGATTTCCTGTGAGGATGGATCTGTTTCCACAGACGATTGTGAATTGGGCTGAGACGTTGAAATCTCGTTATTGCTGTCAATGTCGTTGGCAGTTGATGTTGACAAAAAATCACTATCACTGTCTTCTGAATCGGACGTGGAATCCTCATGAACTCCCCCTGGTTTAGTTGCGTTGATAGGGTTAATTATCTCGTCTAGCTCATCCTCTTCCCGTTGTTCCTCATTTTCACCAACTTCTTCCTCTTCTGAAGATTTAGAGCATACATAATTGTTTATAAAATTTCACCGAAATTTACTTGCTGTATGCAATATCTTGAAGTTACTTACCCAAAGCTTTTAGAATATCTCCAGTGTTGACTAGAAAGAGCTTCGGTCCTTTCTTTCCAGACATTCTGCGACCAGTGGAAGTTAAGTATATTGGTTTGGTCCACAAATCTCAAATCGGGATGTAGTCGCAATTTAGTTGTGTTATTTTCCTTTCAATAGTTTTGTACTTTTTAGTTGGAAGCTGTAGTATTTCTAAAACCCCAAACAACTTACGCGTTTTTGAAAACTATAGTTTTGACGGAGAGTTATGGAAAGCGTGCTAACGATTTATTTTATCAGCATCAGCATATTGAATTTGAATGCAGCGCGTTGATTTTATCACAAATCACACTTCGAATATTTCCCATTTTATCACATTATTTCACATCATAGTATTATTTTATGCTGTGATATGTGATTTGTACTACACTGATTTTTTATCCATACACATATCATCCAGTAAGTATATGTGATATTATTCCACAGAAAAAATTTCGATTTCGTAGAGTCATTTCATGCAGCTGCGCTGAACGAGAATTGTGAGAGCCTAAAGGCCTCTCCACGGCCTTGCATCAAAAACGTAATTTTCGCCATGTAAAGAACTTGTGTTCTTCAGTGTGGGGAATGAGTAGCATTGGTGGGTTGTCGGAGGCTTCGGAGTCTGCGCGAGAGCTGAGTAGCTTCTCCTCGACACGTCCTCAGACTTGCCACGCACTCATCCCTCCACTTCTCATCCTCCCAACTCAGTCCCGATCTAATTGCCAACTTGTTCAGTCATCAAATATAATTGTTTATCGTTAATTGAAGTAGTAACTAAGTTGTTTCTCTTTCCGCCCCGTTGGGCTTTACATTATACATTTGTACTGATAGTTCATAGTTCTTTTCGGTGAATCCGGGTAAGCCAAGAGTGTTTTTGTTGACATTGTTGTGGTGTGCTATCGGGGAGTTAGGTTACTCATTCCTTTCGATTTTGTTGTAGTTTTTCTTTAAGGGTCATATTCCCTCGACGTCGAGAGCTGTGCGAAGAAGATGCCGTGTGAGACGAGATCGCTGAGTCGCTGTTTCTTCGTTTCCCCCACCACATCACGAGTTTCATCATCAATCTCTTGTCGCAACTTCTCTTCTTTCGCCGCTACTCCAAAGATTGTGTGTGTAAGTTCTTGATAATTAATAGTTTGGTCTGTTGGGGCGGTGTTGCGCGAGGTACCCTAGGGAGGTGAATTCACCAAACAGATTGGACCCTTGCGCACCTCCTCCAACAGGCGGGCATGAGTGAGTAGTCTGAGGTGTGTAGAGGTTGTAGGATCGCCCGCATGTCACGCCCGATTTTCCCGAGAATATCTCACCCCCGATCACGTGTGAAACGAAGGTCAAGGTTGTAAAGGTCATTTCTCATGACATATACGTCGTATTATTATACGGTAAACACTGTACAATTTATATACTTCAGGGAACATTTTGAGCCCTTTCGAACTCCTCCAACGTACCTACATCCTGAGATAGAGCGATTCAAAGAGCGCTCGACGCTGCCATAATCTAACATGGGATAAAATATTTATCACACGTATTTCCATATCCTTTCCGACCATACACGACCATACACTTTTTGGATGGGATGTCGCACCTTACCCAACCTCCCATTCCTTCCACATTGATTTGCATCCCGACGGGTCGACCTCTTTTCCTCCCGTCTCAATTATTTCTCCTTCTTAATTAGGAGATAACTTTTGACCTCATTTCTATCCCTCCAACTTCCTCAAGTCCTTTTCTCCGAGGAAATATTATTCAGTCTAATGCGCTAGAATAGGAAGGATGTAAAATTCCCTTCCCAGAGCTATCTCATTCGAGGAATCACCTTAGGTTAATTTCTCGTAGTATTATTGTAGTTTAGGAATTATCTAATGTATTTCTATTCTCCTAATAATCTTAAATAAAGTTTCGTTTACTTGTTTCTTGGTAAACATTAAAAGATCTTTGTTCCACACACTTTTATTCCTATCCGTAGAATCCATCCGACTTCCAACGTCGCTGGACTCGTAGGCCAATCTTACCATGACGTTACAAACTTCCTAAATATTCTATCCTTATATTATGCTGATAGAGTTATGACGGTTATGTATGAGAGACATTTCTAACCCAACAATTAACCAAGAAAAACATTAATAAATACAGTAAGATTGTGGGAGCCAGCCGGGCCTCTATACACACAAACAGCATTTGCAGCCCTGATTGTTGTGAACTATCTCTACATAATAAATTTATGATTTGGAGATCCAAAGTTTGTAACCTGGCAGGGATTGTATCCTACATCTCTGTTTCTGAAGGTTAGTTGAAATCAACTTAATAAATTGGTGCGATCGTCAATTCAATGTCTAACCCCCGTACTCAGGACAAGAAGGACTTTCACAGTAGTACACTAGTTTTCTATCGTTCAGTATATTAACAAAAGAAATCGTATCACAAAATAATCTTGTGATCAGAAGCTAATATCTGGAGCGTTGTCTTCAAAACTAACGGTGGGAGTCATTTCGCCCAATATCGCGCGCTATCTGCACTGAACGAGAATTGTGGGAGCCTAAGGGCCTAACCACTCATCTCACGAGTACCTGTCAAGTTACTTTGGAATCCACTGAGGACGGATAATCCACGAAATTCAAAATAGGCGACAACGGTGAAAAACGACAGCTTCAAAACTTTCTTTCCACTGTTTTCCTCACAGTTGCTGCCTTTCACTTCAGGTTTTACCAAATTTCTAACCAAAGAATTGCAGTCGACTGGTGGCGACGAGAAGATCAGATCTGAATATCGAGAATTTCTGTTCACACAAGTGAGATCCTCCTGTGTTTGCTTTCTATCTTGTTGAATTCTGTACTCAATCGGTTGATGTCTTCGCATTGTTTACTTTCAGGAGAAGTCGACGGAGTTGTCGACAAGATGGCAGAAGGTTTAGCGACTTCGGGTGGAGCAGGACTTCCTTGGCTGTTGGCAGTGGGAATGGTTCTCTGCACCCAAAAGGAGTGGATAATCCAGCAGATGTCGACGGGAGAGGCGCAGGACTCCATCCTCGTCGTTTATCTTCTGCTCCTCTTCGCCTTCGGATTCGTCATTTTCGCCCAAAAAATATTCGACTTCTTTCGGCTGCTGGCAGAAATCGGTAGAGTTGACTTCCGTTTTGAGGCGTTCGGGAAGTTCGTCGAAGGACGCGATTTGTGGAACCTCACCTTCTTCCTCAAGGCGAGTTCATTAACTATCGGTTAAACTTAATTACCGCCTGGTAAATCAATTAATCAATTGATTTGCAGGAAACAGTGTCGGTTCCAATTTGGGCGCATGCAGCCTCAAAACTCTGGACTGCTGCGTGGAGAAACTTAGTGTGTCAGTCTTCCCGTGACGAGATTTGCAGGTCAAATTCCATTGGGAATCACGTGACAGCCCTCATGACCAGCGTAAGATAAGCTCACGTGGATAATCGCCTTCCTTTTCCTTCGAAGAATACATTTGTGGTTCCTGCAGGTTTGCGTGGTGGACAAGTGGAGGATGCCCGTAGGAACCTGCGAGAGAATAATCTCCTTCATTCCGTTGGCTGTCATCTCATTCGCTGTGCTCTTCTTCGCCTTCCTTCTCGCCGAGACCGTCGAAATTCTCCAGAAGACACCATCTTCGTCACCTCCGTCGAAGGATCTGCAGTCTGAGGTCACTGAAGGTCACCAGAAGAAAGCGAAGGAATCTTCCGGAGGATTCCAAGTCCCATGGGTCATGTTGGGCTTCTCCCTCCTCCAGGTAAACTCCTCCTTCTTTCGCTCCTCCTCCTCAGCTCCAAACTAACTCCTCCTCCTCCTCAGACATTCTTCTTCTACTTCGGTGGGATTCACATAGACTTGCTCTTCACTTACGACCCACGACGACGCCACGAGTTGTGGCGATGGCTCACGAAGGCTCTCCTCCACAGTTCGTAAGTCGACGTCACTTCTTCCCGCCTTCCCTCAACTAACTCCGCCCCTTTTCTTCCTCCACAGGCCTTCGCACCTCTGGGGAAACATTCAGGAGCAGCTGGCCTACACGTTTCTCCTCCAAGTCGTCCATTCCTTCTCCCAGCGAACCGTCGCCGAAATCTACGTCTTCGGGATCTTCGGAGCCTCCGTTGCTTTGAGTCTTCTCAATCCGCGTGGATCTGCGGTGGGCGCTTCTGGAGGCGGATTCGCCCTCCAACTCGCCTTCTTCGTCACAATCGGCCTCAAAGCTGGTCGAAAGCTCACGCCACCTCGCAAATTCAGTCCGACGCACTTCAGCAGTTTCATGGGACCGCAGCTCTTCTTCTTCTTGTTGATGTGCCCAGTTGTCCTCTTCTTCCTTTTCTTCTTCCGTCTTGATCACGTCTCCTCTTTTGCCGTCACGCCAACATTCTCACGAGTACTTTTATTCAGGCTGACAACATCAGCCACGAAGGACACTTCGGAGGGGCGTTGGCGGGAGTCTTCGGAGGGCTGATTGTTTCCTTAAAGGAGACGACATCTGAGGTGCGGATCAAGAAAGCGCTCAAAGCGTTCGTGGGACTCCTCGTTTGTGGAGTCCTTGGCGTCCACATCTTCCTGTCCGGAAACTTCCTGAAAACGGAGTGGAACGTCAACTACGTCGAGTCACTCATCCGCCAAATAATCCGAAACCACCGCGTCTACGTCGACGTCAACGGAACTTGCAGATCCCCTTGCGCCTACAACGCCATCCTCAGTCTCAACTTGACGACAGATTGGAACAACATCGAACCTTACTTCTGCAACACTTAAACTCAAGCGCCTTATTTTAATCCTCTCATTGTTCGTATTCGTAATCAGTAAATAAGTAATTAACAGGACTGAACAGTGTTACGCAGTCGTTTAATAATTCTTAGCTGTCATGCGTCTGTCTGGTTCCCTTCATGCGCCAAATAAAAACTTATGATATGAAAGAACGTTAAATGCAAGGTAGATTAGACAATGGTTGTTAAAACAACCATTGTCTAATCTACCTTGCGTTAAATGTACCGTAGACCGTCACTTGTGCATACAACTCGGCTTAACATCTCATCTTAAACCTTCCCTGTGAACATTTCGACTGATGTCCTCAAACACGAAATCATCCGCAACTGCCCGAAAGAACAAATCTTACTTATTTTCATAAGCTGGTGTGATATTTTTCTTGTTTGTCGAATCATTGTTTCGAATATGATAAATTTTTCCCAATTATACGCTTAGAAGATAACATTCGTTCCTAGGTGAGCAAAATGTGTGGTGGGGTATTTATTTTTAAATCAACTGAAATTGTAAGCTGTTCGGTTCTAGTGAACCTTTCTCTAACATGTAGATCGTAATGGTAAAAAAATCTACCAACCAACCAATTACTAACCAACCTTAATAAAAAATATTTTCCTAATTGCGTCAGAACATTTCGGAATTTGTATATACTAGCTTGTGCTTAAAGCTAGCATATTGAACGGAATGAAAATTTCTTAAAGGTTTCACGTAAAGACAATACTATGCAAATTATACTTCGATTTCAAAATCTGTTTACTTTTTCACTGGTCTCAAATTCAAAATAAGTAACCCCATTCAACTTGGCAAAAGTGACTTAGGGACCTTAATTAATGTTCAGTTCTTGAAACAGGCTATTAAATTTTGCAGTAAAACGATACCAAGGTGAATGCAAGTATTAGACTACAATTTTTCATTCCGTAACTGCTTCAAATGCTAGCCAATTAACTTCAAAGGAAATCTTCCAATTCAGCTGCATTTATTTATTCTTCCAAGCTCCAAGTATACTAGTGGAAGTAAGGAAAACAAACTTGACATTTATCGTTCACACAAACATGCAATGTCGGAGATGTTCTTTTTCTAAAATGGAAATTCCTAAATAGATACTAAACGCTTAATTTGCGGTCAAACAATATCTGGAAAAGTTGTTTTCAGTTTGTTAGTAAGGATCAAAGTTGCCAAAATCGCCAGCTAAAAAAATGTTGGTTTTAAAGGCGTGCCCAGTATGCTGTTTCCAAACGTTGGATCCTTTGCTTATTTATCTGGTGATCTTGTTTTAAATCATTTTGAAGTACTGAATACGATAAAAAGGCCGGGAAATAATACAAAAGTGGTGGATGAAAGAACCAAAAATAAACGTTTTGGCGCGGTTATTCCCACTGTGTTAGTCAAACGATGGCGCGGCTACTCCCACTTGGTTAGTCGAACGATGGCGCGGCTACTCCTACTGTGTGAGTCAAACGTAGGCATCTTTACTTGTTGTAATATCATTGGAGTAATTTAATGTCACTATTAGGACAAACAAAACCATGCAAAATACATTGGTAGGTCCACTGCGCGTGCTTAAAGACAACGTACAAATTACTAACGGAAGGAGGCGAAAGGATTTAAATTATACCCGAATTTATTTCCGTTCATTGCATCCTACTGCATATTTTAATTTTCTTATTTTTTTGAATAAAGTATACCAAACAAGAAATTCCTCCAGCTAGGATAATCGACCTCCATACTGAACAAACTTAAGCTTACGCTGCAACTGTATTTAAATTTCGAACAACATAGAAAAAAACCCTAGAAGCTCAAAGCGAAGCAGATAGTTCCACTGTTACAAGAAGGTTGATTAGAATTTGTTTAACAATATAGGAAAAAACTAAGGAATTGTCAGAATCATCTTAGTTGCCCGAGGTTTATGTTTTATTTCCACGCGTTGAAAATGTCGCATGAGTTTTATTTCCCAAGCATTTCTTCAACTAAGAATCAAATATTCAGTTGTTAAGAATCGGACGAGTACAACATGTTAATCAGCACTGATTTTTGGAATTTTTGCAATTTTACAAGTCAACGTCTAGAAT
>JAQGAC010001318.1:0-14462 GCA_034696585.1 Isotomurus maculatus | reverse complement strand
ACACTCTTTCCTAATTACCAATTGCTAAATAGTAAACTACAAATTGTGGCAAAATGGGACTCCTTCCACGCAGGCATTTTTAGTGCTTTGGTCACCGCCCTGCCTTGTTATTTCGGACTGTCCACGTCTCCGCACACACGCCGTCTGTTGAGGCTCTACAACGCCACGTCTCTCTCAAAATTGATGACCACGGAAGGTTGACTGAGAGACGAATAAGCCTCCGCCCTAATCCCAACAGCCTGGGACGCTGCGTCTGTCTCCCATCTTCCACGTGACCCCTCTCTACAAACCAACACCGCATTCTCCATTAAACTGCAGCTCCAGGTAAGTCACCAGAGATTCATTCATTGCTCCCATAATTAAGTGAGTGTCTCCTGGTGACCTACAGGCGATCACTTCATCATGAGCTCTCCACTAAGTCCGATACTCGTGAAAGTCGAGGTGGCTTCGCCCAATGCGATTCCCAAGTTGAGGGTCAACAAGTACCGATGCTTCCTCGAAGTGATGGCTGCGTGGTACCGAGATCTCTCCAGGAAGGAACGGAAGCATCTCACCACCAAGAGGTTCAAGCGAAGGGCTCTTCTTGAACTGGAACGACTCCAGTATGAATACAACTCTCTTCCGCACGACTGGGTCTCCGTCCTTCTCGACAAATATGGAGTCAAGTTGAACGAGAAGCGGAAGAAAATTAAGGTACCTTCACAATCTCCCGTATGCATCCAACCTGTCATTTCTTCCTCGTAAATTATGTCATTGCAGCCACCAGTTCCAGCTCTTCTGCCAGCGTCAATGATGAACGGGGCGGATTCTCCAAAAGCTGGGCGAGCGAAGGATGTCTTGAACCAAATGCAGCAAAACGTCGCTCCAATCAACGCAGGAGAAGGAGTAACTCAGGCGTTCCCTGGCTACACTCACAAGCTGATGGTAAACTCAAAAGTCCCTCATTCCGTAGTTAAATGTTTGAAGCTTTAAATTTGTCCACAGCAGCGAGGAGGCTTGGAGCGGATTCGACCACTTCCTACTCCGCCAAGTCACGATCACATTACTCTCTCTTGGCTCCTTGACAGACCTGGATCCTACAAACCCGTCAAAGTTTACAATAAGTTGATGGCACAGTCACAACGCTCACAGCGTCCGCAAATTCGCCCCTTTTCTGGAGGCTCTTTCGACTCGGACAGGTTCAACCTTGATGAAGGACCCACACAGGCCGACCCTGAAATTAACTGACTTTTATTCATCCAGTTGCATCTCGCAATTCCTCATTCCAATAAAGTCTGCTTAAATGAGTCCACTGCTATTCTAATGCATTTAATGTCTCATTCATTCCATTTCAACTTTCAAATGTTACCAACATCCCAGAACCGTCTCAGTGTCACTTCTGTGGAATTACTTAATGAACGATGAATCTGTTTATGCACCCACATCACCTCCCCACATAATCAGACAAGAACGAACAATTAACATTTCATGATTTATTCAATAAAAGGTTAGTTAGGAAGAATGCCACGCGTTCTAACAACTCCCCGTCAACTGTCGACGTGGCAATGCGAATGGAATGCGGAAGTAATCCCCAGCTCACGCTACTTCCTCCGTCTCCCCGACTTGGCAGCCTGTTTAGAAGTTCCAGGAACTCCGCCGTCCACGTCACTAACTCCGACGT
The DNA here is from genome assembly GCA_034696585.1 of Isotomurus maculatus. NCBI lineage: Eukaryota > Metazoa > Arthropoda > Collembola > Entomobryomorpha > Isotomidae > Isotomurus > Isotomurus maculatus. Next base: position 12,802 of record JAQGAC010001318.1, on the reverse strand, counting down.
CCTCCTTTGCTGACACTCCCGATGGATTCTCCTCACCCGATTCCTTCTTCTCATCTTCAAACTTTGCTGGAGCTCCAGAAACGTCTCCCAAGGAGCCTTCCTCCTTGGGATCCCCACTCTCCTCCACTTTCTCACCTTGCCCCGGCTTCCCTCCTCTCTTCTTCCCACGATTCGACGAAGACACCTTCGGCGAGATCGCAGTCAACACAACGACACTCGGTCCCTCAAAGTCCCAATCGGGGAAGCAGCTCTGGTCTAATCTGCCCCAATGCCTTCTTATCAATTTGGCCACCAAGTTTTCCAATGCCACGTCGTCGTGTCTTGCTGTCATGTCCTTTTGTAACTCTTCGTCGTCGGACTCACCTTCGTCTCCCACAGCGCGTTCCCCCATACAACGAGCAACGATCATTTCTCTCAAATCGTCGGCAGTCAGCAATGTATCTCTTGGCTTCGCTGCAGACTCCACAGCCCTCCCTCGGCATCTATTGCCCCGTCTATTTCTATTTCTATTCATCTACCAAATAGACAAACAATTAAAGTCTGACAATAAACTACTTTAATTTCACTGACCTTCAGAAGCCTTAGACAATCCTTCGTCAGTTTGAACCGATTTTTAGTTTTATTCCAGTTGAAACGCAGTCGTCAGAAGTATTGGGGCATTAAATGGGGAATGAGAGGAATGAGGTGAGCTTCGTAGCTAAAGCACATCACCCACGCCCACTTTCAACCATAAACAATTTCATTCTATGAACCGAATCGTGGGCACTTCCGCCATCCGTTCCGAAAAGGTGCCAACGGACTGGCCTTTTTCCTCGAGTGGACTTTTCCCTCGGACTCAAGTCTCAAGTCCCGGTCTCATCTTTGAATTGCGCCTACCTATGCAAATATTGTGAATGTTAATTGCTGTCTCTATTCGTTGTCACTTCCATTAGATTCCAGCAAACACATTGAGAGACTGAGACCTAACTTAAAGATGAAAAAAGAAGCCAAGTTTTCCACCAACCAAAAACCATGCTACACAAATCCCCACAGATACCACACAACTGCAATAAAACAAGAATGGATATTGGAACCCAAGAGTCTCCAGCTCTTGACTTAACTTGGAGTACTGAACGTTACATTCCACCCCTCCGTCCTCCACAAGTCCCAAAGCCGCTTGTACATCTCAACTCTCAACATCTCCATAATTTCACTCGCAGCCACAGTGCGAATGACTTTGTTCTACATTTCTCCACTTTCATACTACAAATTGTAATATCCCTGTTACAGATCAAAGCATTGACGAACAGCGTTATTCATTACCTCAAGCAGTTGAATCAAGGTATATAGTCGGATTCGGTTGAGTTTTGGTACATTCCATTGTAAAAGGATATTATGCTTTACATAGTTCAAAATTTCAGCGACCTAGGTCTTCCCGTTACTAGGATTTGACACACCTTGACTGTATATGTATACAGGTACATCAGTTCAGTGCGACATCATTCACAGAGTTTCAATTGCGGCGAAAGTCTGGAGGAATTCCTGTATTCCTGCATTTGCTGATTCATCATTCATTTCTAATGTTCGTATTTAAGCAACGGCTTTACGAATTGAGATTGAGAGTAGACTACCTTATCCGTCGTGATCCAGTTCGAAATCCTTATTAGTCATAATAGTCATGCATGCAATTTGGGAGTTCCATAGTTTACTGTGTGGAGCTACAATTAGGGTTCAATATTCATTATTTAATTTTAACATTCATTCGAATTAGGAATGCCGTAAGATTATTTCGATTGATTGATCAGATCCACTGGAAAAAAGCCTTACTTATTGAGTAACACGCCCTCAGAATTTACATCCAAAACGTAGCAGTATAAAGTGCCAAGGAGGCTGAAAAGGTTCATAGTTTTCATAGTTCACTGTGCCGAAGAAAGCCAACCGTCATCATTTCTTTAATCCAAAACCACTAAGCAAACCACATCCCGTGTTTACGCTAACGCTGGTCACTGGTCATCGCTTTCTGTTAATTAACCAAACCTCCGAAACTCGCAAACCAGTCCAGGAGGAATGTAAAAATGTCAACACATAAGACATAGTCGAATAAAGGCAATGTTCCATCGTTCCATACACACTTGACTAAAGCCGAAGAATTTATTATTCTCAAGTTGCGTTTAGTCTCAAATGAATGCAATTTTGTACGCCGTACAAACTTAGCATTTGCATTGCACCTTGCGTGCTCAACGTTTATTTGCTTGTAGTGTATACTCAGGCTGTACACACTGTACAGCTACAGCTAAAACAGCTATCGTTTGTATTTACACACATCTATTAGTATAGTTGAATATCATGGATGTACTTTCACAGCTCCTTAACATGAAAAGACCTGACGCACAGTAGTATTGACTACAGAATAACATCATTACTACGTTATTATTACGTTCTGTACTTATTGTGCTCTGATGCTAAATGTGAGTGTACTCCCAGTAATATCGTACAACACAAGTCCTCAACATCTCGTTTCAACCTGCAAGCTTCAGTCTTCAATTCACAGCCGCACTGCCTGTTGCTTGCAGACCTCCGTGATTTCTTCAATAACAGACTGACAGAATGAGTGGACAAGACCAATACAACGCTGCACCCCCAGCGTACCCTGGACTTCCTGGAAAGGACCCTTATCCCCACCAACAACCCCCTCAGCCACAGCAAATCGGATTTGTCACCCAAGGAGCTGGAGCCACGGTCATCACTGCCCAACCTGGAACTCGTAAGCTTTCTCACACTTCAGTCCCTCTACAAACTCCCCAACAATTTAGAAAGTCCTGTTGCATTCCTGCACTCCAATTCAATTGCGTGTTTCATTATTATTTGAATTCTTAAAAATATGGCCACAAGTAGCGTATAATAGTATTATAGCGTATTTTATGTCAGTGCTCCACTTCACCCGACCTAACCTCATAATCTCATAAAAGCCAACAGTTCTCACTGAGTGACTCACTCTATTCAATTGACGTATGCGAAGTGAAATTCAAGCTGAAAACAAAAGCGAAATTGCGATTTACAACTCTCACGTCCTTCCATGACATAAATACGTATGGGACATTCTGGCAATTAGTTCTCTATACACATTGTCAAAATGTTCAATATTACTCATCGAATTAGAAGTACTGTGGACTTTACAAATAGTATTTTTATTTATCTTCTGGAGCTCTGTTTTCTCTATCAACAACGTAGGCAATGATAGACGCATCTTGTAACTCTAGTAGATGTTTTCTATCCTTCACGAGCTCCTCTATTTTCGTAATATTACACGTTCTTCATGTAGAAACCTCAGATCCTCAATGTTTTTAGTCGCTTGTTCGCGATTTTCCTCCCAGACAGCCATAAAATGCGAAGGGGTCGCCTGAAAGCTATAATCTCAGTTGGGATATCTACTGCCTGCAAAAACACCCGACTTGGTTGTCCTTGAAACTCCAGCAGAGTTACGGCTCAATGGAAAAACCAAACATCTTCATTTTTCATTGTTCAGGGCACAGGCCAAGCCTAGTCTTCTTCTGGACTATGGACTGAGCTCTGTCTTAAGATTAATTTCGAAAAGGTTTTGACTGCAGACCGTATTTTTTACGGCACAGAATCACCCTCCTCTCCCTGTGGAATGCCTTTAATTAGAATGAAGTGTAAGTACAGTTTGCCTGTAGGTACTTCAGTACTTTTACTATTCACACAAACTCGAGAAACGCCGTTCCCACGAATGACATGATATTTGTAGTTTGTAGTAATATTATGGGGTGCCATGCATCACTTTATTATCAGTAATATCAATATTAAATAGCTACTCCAGTTCATCTAATGGAGTAAAGAATTCATAGCTGGAAGGAAACAAAATCACCAAACAACTTTATTAATCTTAATTACACTTCTATTTTCCGTTATCTTCTTCTGTGACCGATAGTGAGTAATGAATGCAGGACACTCATCCACAACATATGCATACATTTAAACAAGAACTTCTTGATGACATCATGGCACAATACTTCAGGTCATATTCCTTGACGTAACATTGTGTATCAGGAGTCAGTTTACACTCTTTACATTTAATAGTTGAAGCTGACATAGATCACAAACCAGTCTGTGGAAATAGATGACTGATAGACTAATTAGTATTTCTCGGAAATTTGCACACACAAGCTATCCAACTCTGCAAATGATCACAAGGCAAAAATAAATTTGTTCGTACGATCGTTCAGTCGAGGTTATGACAAGGATGATGTCATTTTTACATTAATATTCACATTCCTCGATCGTACATGAGATAAAGGACGACAACTCTGCTTGTATGAATTAACTATCAAACCATAACACTGTATGCTTACCGTTTTCAGGCAAAATCTATCACCAAATCCCCATTCACCCGTATAGCAAATCTAGCTAATCATTCGCATATTTTTTTCCTTATTGAAATAAGCTCCAAGTGGCTTCATTGAGTGGAGCAACTTTTATTAGCAGGCTACATCCGATTCATAGCTTATAAATTGCACGCATCATTTTCCTGAAATCTCGAATTATCTGTAAAGCAAGCAATCTTCCCAACCGCAACCGGATATTGTTTCTGCATAACAAAGTACAACAGACAAACTTCTGTTTGAGTAGTGATAGTAAATATGTATGAATTAGTGTGGTGACAATGTGACAAGCTAGTGTCAGCCGGAAACCTACAATGCAAACTAACCTCTTAAACAAATAACGTTGATTATTTCAAAGGTTTAAATGCGGTTACAAAACAGTTCTTTGCTGACAAATTAATGTTTCCTGGATCTTTCAGCATTCCTTCAAGCCCTAATAATTATGCTTATCCAGTTAAACTACGCTTTTAAACTTTAATTTTGAAAATATTTTTAATTTTGTTACAGAAGTGATCATGTCGGTTCCTCTGGGACATCACAGCCAGCGAATGACTTGTCCCCAATGTGGAGCAGATGTCATGACTTCCACAACTCATGAAAGCGGACTTCTCACGCATCTCTGTGCTCTTGGGTTGTGTCTCGTTCAGTAAGTCCTTTTATATCCGACATTCAAAGCCTTTCATTATCTCCAAAAAATATTACACTCGCAACAATACTAATCTTCAATTGATTGTCATTGTGAATTTTCCACTATAGGTGCTGGTTGGGATGCTGCCTCATTCCGTATTGTGTTGATGATTGCAAAGACACAATCCATGAGTGTCCCAACTGCAAACGCAACGTTGGAGTTGTAAAGCGGCTGTAAATGACTTTCATCAAAATTTGCTCTGCTATAAATTTCGGAACACAAACAAGCCATGTCGTCCAGAACCACAAAGAACATCCGGCCACGCGAGACCTTCGAACTTCATTCTTACTAAATGAATTATTTTCACATTCACAGTACTCTTTTCTTATTACATGAATTATTTTCACATTTCATGACGATTGTGAATCTTTCGCTACAATGCATCCTCGTGACTTAACCACACGTATGATTTCCTGACTGTTATTATTATACTTATGACTAGTTATAGTTAACGAATAAATTTGCAGTGAGTTGCTGCTACAAGTTATTACGGTTAATCCACAGATCAGTTTTTTTTAAATTCCCTACTGCATCTGAATTTGATGAAAACAAAACGAAATGCATGCAAGTTTTCAATAAACATTCAATTAACAACGGGTCGTTCTGGGAATTTTACTTGGACTTGCGTCAATTTTATTAGTCTCGTTTCTGGATACTCCGCCTTCTTCCCCCTTTCCTGACATAAATATAATATGTGTAGATATCATTAACATCATTTTTTTCTTCATTCAAAAACAAAGTTGAATTTGTCTTCTTTGCCAAAATACAAATGATTCGAAGTACTCTTACGATTCACAATACACCACAATGCGTAGAAGACTGGACAAAAACTTTGTTACATTTTTATAATTATTTTTATACGGTCTATCGTTTCATTCATACTGTTACAACTAACAACTAACAACTTACCCACACTCAACGTAACCCACACTTTCACAAGTCTATAAAGTGTATCAGTGTGTAATAAGAAAGAATAAGATCGATTTTAAGAAACAAAACATATTTCTCCCTACCTCACGCAACATTCTCTAAACAGTTCATAATTGGAGCAAACATTTAATAGCATACACACCAACTGATGCTACTTTTCAGAAGAATAAGAAAACCAACACATCCATTTAAGTATAAATCAATATCTGTATATTCTACCGGGTGTTTCACACCAAGACATCCCATTATGCATTTATTATGCATTAACATCCAACTCACTTATCACCACACTCAACAAGAAACTCAAATATTAATAACTCCTCGTCCTTTAACATATGTTTCGTATCTTCGTCACGTAATAATGCCTCTTCAGTTCCAGGCTTGTGAGTGAGTGTGAGTTGTTTCAACCGAAAATCTTTAAACAACAAATACTCCGGCAGAAAACACCGAAATTTTATTTAATGATTTGAAATTATAAATTACGGAAAATGTTTTATAAAGAAATTTTCGTTAAGATGATTCCAATTCTTTCCTAAGAAAACAACAACCATGTACTCTTCGAGAGATTTCAGTGAGACGTCGAAAGTTTAAGTCGGTCTTCTGGTGTGGAGTTAATGTTTCTTTAAATCTTAAATCCGTATTTAATACTGACTCCTTTTTCAACGCAATATAATATGGATACATATTTTTTATCATTTATGAATTACTAACATATAATGCATTCATCAGGTGGTAGAAATATAACGAGAGGGTTCTTCACAACCAACTCATCTTGTTCATCGGTAGTTTTAACTAATCTTTAAAGGACGATGATGATGATGATGAGAGTATTACACACCCCTGCTTAATTCCTTAATGCACTTGCACTTAAACTTCATAAAGTATGGAAAGAAATACCGTAAGGACTACAATAATATGAACAAAACACGAGAATTATAATGCGTACGACTTCGTTGATAAGAAAACAAGTGTAAATATGAGCTAAACATCATTTAGAGTTTCAAAATATTCGAGATAGTTCAAAAATTCATGAAATCAGTTTCTTAAATTACAAATTAGAACGATTTTTGATGACCGAGTGCAAAGGTAACAACAGGCAGCTTTGTTTGACTGACTACTGCTTACTGTGAACTGTTACTGTGTCTGCTCACAGTCGTCTTCATCTCATCCTTTATCATCAGACACTTTCTAACGCTAACAATAAGTAACTATACCCAAGATCAACAACGGAGTAACTAGCAGTAGTAGTAGCTTTTTCTTCCCAAACAAAATTCACAAGAAAATAATTTAATTTTTAATTATTACCAATTACAAGTTTTATCATTTCACCGCAGACATAATAGTACCATCGAAAATCAAGATCTCTTCAATTTCCGTTTTAATTATATAACGTCAGCGTCCCTAATTAAATTTCTACTCGCATCTACTCTTGTGATTTTAAATATCGAAAGTGATATCGCGTTTAATTAGCCGATCCGTTTTTAAGACTCCAACTACAATTAACCCTTAACACGAATGATTCCACATTCCGCCTCACGCGCAGTCCAACACTTCATTGGTTTCCGCGAGTATTTAGCCAATGATATCCAATTTTACAGGACACGGAGATAATTATGCTTTTTTGCTACTTCGATTGCATCTACACTATAAATTTTACCTATCTAACTACGTTTAAATTGCTAGCTTACCTTCACATTTCCTTGTTAGACTTGCACTACTAACTCCAATTCTAATGTTTGGAGAGTAGTTGACTCATATCACTCAGTTATGTATCATAATTATTAACGTTCTATTCGCGGTATCCTGTACAACTTTATTACTAAAGGTTCTCCACCAAGAACTCTTCTATTTTCTAAATGAGTGACATTTCCGTTTTTGACTTTGTATCGCAGAGCATCATAGTCTGTCGAAGAGTTTTACTCTTTTGCAATATATATTATATAGTTTGTTGTTTAGTCTCTTAAATATAAATAACATACTTTTAGCAAACGTCGATTGTAGTTGCAGCGATTCTTAATTCCTTTTTCAGTTTCAAAACTTTTCCTATAATCCACTACGATGGTAAGTAGCAAAAGTTCGATAGCTATCTGCAATATATTAATAATACCACGGTTTGTGTGCCTACAACTCACAATCCCAGTCCCCACTAAAATCTAATAAACCTAACACTTATCATCCATTCGTTATCTTCAGAATATATAAGAATCAATCTTGATTCCTAAATCACATTCAAATAGGTTCTCATTCATTCACAAAATAAGTAACTTTTTTATATTGGATACAAAAGCAACCACTCTCTCATCGCACGAAGCATTCAAGTGATATTCAACAAACTAATAACGATCGATTCAATATAACATTGTGATAACAGCTCTTTTAAAATTTATATAAATGTTTAAGAAGTGTCTGGTTCACACTTCTTCTTGACCAGTCACAATAACACGATGCTGTCTCAAACAAGGTACGGGCTTACCAAACTGTAGGAAAACTTAAAATATTGTATTCTAATTTAATATACTCCTCATAATTCATATTAGTCTTCTTCTTGACAGTACCAATCGAAAAACTGATGTCCTTATCCAAAACTTAAGGTCATCAAGTGTACTTTAAACTTGAAATACTTGTGAACTTATGACTCAAATGAACAGCGATTTATAGAAGACAGTTTGACTTGGCCATTGTTTAACTTAATGCAATCCTTTTGGCTTCTGTTAATTAAATTGTGAGGAGGCGATGAGTAAGTTTGGAAAACATTTCTCACTTTCGTGAAACACTTAAATTACCATCAGTAAACCACCTTCGTACAATTTTAATTTTCCAGATATCTGCAGCTTCTAAGTCTTACAAAACTCCACAGTATTATTTTCTACTACAGCTGTCTAGTTTTGGTTTTTATCAATTATACGAATGCAATATCAATTTTGTAGCGTTCTACTTTCAGTATTTTTGTCTACTATGACGATACAAATCTAAGTCTATATTCACTGAGAATTTTGAAGTTTTTCCAATTTTTCCTTTTAAGTAATTATACTTTTAACATACGCAGCAGACTCATTTAGACTGTGATCAACACAGATATTGGTGAATGATATTTTTTGATGTAAGATTTGCATGCTGAGTTTTTAAATTAGAATCTAGTAATGATGAACGTTGAATAATGATGTCCTTGAGGATTGTAGTAGCAGAATGGGACGACGATGGCAGCTGGCTTAAGACAGTAGTTTTGTTATGTTTAGGATGGAGACAAGTTAGGCGTTGTTGTGAAGTGGATTACAATTCGTTCACCCGGTGAATCTGAAGATGACCTTGTTGTTCCAAGTTGTAAACACGCTGAACCTCTGCAATCAACAATATAATTATGTTTACCCTTTTCCAGAAACAAGAATTGCATACTTTGAGCAGAAGAACTTACGAGAATTCATCCAACTTTCGATTTCCATAGCAGGCGTCGGAATATGAATTGCGGGCATTGGGGAACAGTACATCATGGGCACAGGATTTGATGGATTTGGCAACGGCATCATTACAGACACAGTCTGCATTTGGTACTGCAAAGGGTATCCATCAGAGTCGGTAAGTTGCTGAGCGCCTGGGATCATGGAAGGTCCTTCAATCCCTGGAGGTGGTTGAGGAGGAGTTGTGATCATTCGAGGATTAACCATGAACCTGCCTGCCTGCAACTGAGCAGTTGTCAATAGATGTGGTGCAGAAGATATACCTCCTGAAGATGATCCATCGTCGGATGTTCCAGGCGGTTGATGAGACATCGGTGGAGGGATATTATAAACGATTGGAGGCATAAATCCTGCAGGCTGAACAAGTGTCATTCCTCGCTGAGGATGAGCGCCTTGAGGGTGATGGGCGTATTGTGGAGGTACAACAGGAGCATAGCCTTGAGGAGGTGGGGGAGTAGAATAACCTGCTGCAAGTTGCATCATAGGATGATGCGGACCATATGAAATAGGTGGGTTTGGCTGCATACTGTGACTAGTATTAGGGACGTAATGCGGGTACATCATTACTGGAGGAGTAGAACCATTCCTCTGCAAAATTAAAACATGCAACTTAATTGTGCTCATCTTGTTAATTCTGCATCTCTTTCCCTTCAAAATAGTTCGAACTTACATTCTGTCCTCGGTAGGGCTGTCCGGAAGACATTCCAGTCCTAGCGCCACGAGAATACTGTTGGTTCTGAGGAGTTCTTCGGTCTGTGTGGACAGGAGGACCTCTGTAAGTTCCAAGTAAACTTTCCCTTCCCATTCCTCCGCTATTTCCGCTACCAACACTTCTGGATGCGGACGACTTGTCACCTCTAACTGGAGTGGTCATGCTGTCAGTTCCAGTTTTTCCAGGAGAAGGAATCTCACCGTGAGCAGGTTCGTCTTCCATCATGGCATCTCCTCCAGTGCTTTCCTCATACTGTTGGCGAGACTCCTCTGATCCTTCAGGTGTTGACTCACTGATATCACCCCCTTCAGTTCCCATACTTGCAGTAAGACAGTCTACAGGTGACTCAGTTGATCTTTCAGCTTCAGCTACACTTTCCACTGGGGTCGCATTCCCTTCCTGAACACAAAAGTTTTCACTGCAGGCTTTATTTAATTTAAGGAAGAAACACTGTTCAAAAACTTACCTCCGGCTTTTCAGCATTCTCCCTCATGCCGTCAAAAAAGCCAAATTCGAATCCAAGATCCTCTCGCACAACTGGAATTTCTCGTTCAAAATTATTTCCGCAAAATATCACGGGCATATCAGTTGTTCCTCCTCCTGAGCTCACGCTGGAGTTTCTGGGCCGACCTGTGGAATTACTTGCTGACTCGGGACTGGCTGGGGCTACTTCCTCTGCAGTTCCGTTCGGTACAGCTGCCACTAGTTAATATTAACACAATATAGTATGAGAAATGTTACAAGTCAGTTCATTCAAAAAACTGAAAAATCACAACAGTGTGCACCCAATAGTTTCTCACCTGCATTGGTTGATGCCAAAGTCGCATTTGTTGAAGGTGTCTCATCAGTCGTTTCAACCTTGGCGACAGCAACGATCACTTCTTGCGGAGATTGCCGAATGAACCGCTGTTGCTGTTCCGCCTTTGTCAGGATTAGAAGATTCAAACACTGAACTGAAGAACAAAGCGAAAATATATTAGGCTTACTGACTGTACTGTTTGGAACACATCATTTAGTTATACACTCACCAGCAGGCAATGATCGTACTGAGTCATCGTCGGAAGCCTCATTCTCTGATCCAGGAACAGACCCAACTGATTTCCTTCTATCCGCGACATTTCTTCTTGCCCTAGCTTGCTCCCTTCTAGCATGATCATTTGCATTCCCTCTACTGAAGGTCTCTGTCAAGTTTAGAAGTTTGCCATTACTAACCTATCAGTTACAAGTTCCTGAAATATACGCGTAAGCGTTAACAAGTTCCCTAACACATACCTGCCTCTCGTTGTGTCATGCTCTTTTTCGGTTTCTTTTTCTTATTTTGAACAAGCTCGAATGGCGCTTCGAAAATATCATCTCTTCCAAATCGCTCATCTTCGTAGGGACTACTGCTTCCGTTGAAACCCTCATTACCAGAAGTCTTTCTATTAGCGGACGGTAGTGCACTACCCACACCATTCACCATAGGAGCTCCAGATGCAGGTGAGGCGCTGAATGCACCATTTGAAGCGTGTGCAGCAACAGATCCAGATACGTAAGAAGTGATGTTACGTTGCTCGACTAGACTAGGTGTAACGACTTCATTAGGCAGACTAGGAATTGAAACTTCTTTTTCCGGAGATGAACTCTTCTTTTCCTGTGACTTCAAACTTCCATCAGGAGTTGTTGCAGTTGGTGACGGCGTCATTGTTGCTGCCACGGACGACGAGGAACCAGCACCGACGCTACTTTCTGAAGCTACTGATCGTTTCTTATTTGAATTCAAATGGCTTTCATCCAAAGAAGCAGATTTCACCAACGCTTCCTTTTCTTTACCTTTTTCTTTCTTCTTGCCATTATTACCATCTTTCTTCTTGCCCTGCTGATTTACCAAACACCCATTATAATCACTCATGTATGAAAACTCAATATAATATACAGTTGTTTAAACTTTCTTCTCTTACCTTTCCTTCCTTCTCTTTCAATGCATCTTCACAATCTAAAAAAATCAACAAATTCTCCAAAGTCTGTTGTCCCATGTACCCCGGCAAGTCTTCAGCCTTCACAACCGTTTCCTTTAACTATTCAAAAACACCAGATAATTTTTAATTACTTACTTTCTCCAACTTTAAACAATGAAAATCAATTAATAATCCGATATGAACTCACTTGAGCTTTTCTATCCTTCTTCTTCTGCGCCTTTTCCAATCGCTCGTTCCTCTTGGTAAATCTGTCATTGAAGTTATTACCTATAGGAGCAGTACTATGGCCACCTATAGTACCTCCCAGTCCAGCGAGTCCAGGAACTCCAACGCTGTCAGGACCCCTTCCAGTGCCGTTAGCACCTTCGGTTATGTCCACCAGCCCCTGAAGGTTAAAGTGAAACGCCTCTGGGTCAAAATACTTATAGTCATCGACCAGTTTCGACATATACTGCAGCCTAACAACAATCCACTGAGCTGTCCCATACGAAGGGAACGTCATTAAATTAATGAATCGATGTTTCCTGTTTCTCATGTAGATACCGAAATTCAAAAGCTCGTCAAATCTATCGACGTATATCAAAGAACATCTAATACAGTTACAGCTCGTAGAGAACCTGGTCTTCTGACACGGAATTTTAACTTCCCTACCATTTTTAATGCACGTCATCGTAACTAGT
>JAQGAC010001317.1:0-14470 GCA_034696585.1 Isotomurus maculatus | reverse complement strand
AAATTGAATAGCACACTGGAGTGTAGGGCTTCTCAACACCTGCAATATAATTAACGAAATAATTAAGTCATCTGAATGAGTTCACAAAGTACCAGGATGGGAAATGTGAGACAAGTAGTGAGAAATCTAATTGAACCTGCGAGATGGATTGCTGTGTGGAAGCCAATTGGAATCCCAAAGTGTGCTGAAGGTTTCAACCTTAATCCAAATAGATATACGTTGCTAGTGAGCCTCTGCCTGAGTGGAAACAGATGACATAATTTAATTAGTCTACTTTATAATCCCATTAATTTTTCAATTTACTCTTTAAGTGTCTTACTTGTAGGCTACGTAAGCTTCGTAGCTATCGGCGGCTGCTCGTGAGTCCATCACAGTATTGTTGTCACCCTCAGGCTCTCCTATTTTATTCCACTTCTGTCCTGAATCATCCCAAGAGGAAATATTATTCAAGGAACAAGTGATCACCAATATATTTAGCAGTATGGTTATAGCTACAGAGTTCATTCTCAGAGTTGATTTTCTTATTAAACAGAATCTCTTAAGCTTTCAAAGTCTAGAAAAATACTGCAAAGGGAACTTTGAGCAATTCTTTCACAAGACACTTAACCCACTTCTCTCATGTATTCGTTTCCTGTTAACCTTGACCTTGACCATGTACCAAAGTCCCTTTGTTTTACTTCTATAATATACCTTTCTCACTGAGGGTTAAATTCACTTTACCTAAAACAGGCTTAGAGAGGGTCAATTCCAACACTTTCCATTCTGCGTCAAACTGAATGTAAATCGTGTCATCCACAAGAGGGTGAGTGAGTTTCATTTGGATGACTATTACATCAGATCTGTTCACGACCTTTTTGATCATCAGTGTTTTACTTTGTAATATCCCAACTGTCCAATCTTCCTTTGCAGATGACTTTGAAGAAGGAAACATCACCTGATAATAATAAATGCAGCTTTAACCGTACAAATAATCTAAAATCCAAAATGAAGGACACACGACTATGTTATCAGTTCTTTGATTTCTTTACCACGTATGTCAGAGAGCCTTCACTTTCAAACAGCTTCGTATCTGGCAAAGCCTCTCCTGGCGTTTCTTTACCTGCGCGAAATAAATCAATATTTCAAAGCTAAAGTCAACAATTATTTATTATTAATTGGCACGTACAGAAACACACAATCAAAATTCATAGAAATCCATACCCGAGCAACAACAAGAAAAGCATCTCCAACTCTTCCCTAGTTTCTTTTTCTCTCTCATGTTAATATCAGATCCTGTTCTGGAGTTATCTACAGTTCCCAAATTCTCTAGAACTCCAACTTGGTTTGCACCAAGGATTTTCTCGTATTTGACATACGGATGAACCTAATTAAGACATCAAAGCACGTAGCATAAACACATAGTGAGTAAACATCAACAAGCATTAGCATCATCATAATAATACAATCAGCAGCTCCCATACTTTGTTAAACATGTCCGTGGCATCTTTTCCCAGTCCTCTTGAAATTGGAGACACACCTCCAGGATGTTTTTCTATATACTTTGATACATCGTAAACTTTCCCTGTGTTGAGTAATTCATTTCCTCATTTATTCCCAGTTTCCTCATCGTAAAGACTCAAAGTAACCTTAATCATTACCCTCCAACGCTATCCAGGCTTTCTCATGTGTGTCATGCAAACTAAGCTCATCCCGAGTTACTGTTTTCAGGGTTTTTCTGCGTGCTGCACTCATCTTGAATTACTTGGACTATATCCTATCTAATCATGTGTTAAACAAGTACCCTTAAATTCTAATCCTACAAACTAACAACTTAATATTTTAACAACCATTCCCCATTTAAAGGACAACCCGTTCCATGTGTAGGAAAGTAGGAAGACAGTCTTGGAAACGCAGGCTTAAACGTAACAATCATAAAACAAGTTCTCCATAATAATATGTGTCTTTTATTCCATCATTCAACTCGCACACTTCCACTCTAAAATATTAATCACGAAGCTCACACTCAGCATTTACACTTGTTACGTGCGTGCATACGTAAAGTTGCTTAATAAAACAACAAACAATTACTTCCTGCCTACTTGTCTTGCATAAGTGTCAAGAGAAAACCACCCCAAGAGAATAGAGCAGATTGGAAACGTGAATAATTTACGATGATAGCATTTCTACCATTTTACATGAGTGTACACCTGATGCAAACTAGAAAACACTGTCTCTCTCTCATATTTTACCCATTCTTCATTGAATTGCATGTGCGCTGGGCGAGTAAACCATTTTGTACTAATG
The DNA here is from genome assembly GCA_034696585.1 of Isotomurus maculatus. Taxonomy (NCBI): domain Eukaryota; kingdom Metazoa; phylum Arthropoda; class Collembola; order Entomobryomorpha; family Isotomidae; genus Isotomurus; species Isotomurus maculatus. Next base: position 12,187 of record JAQGAC010001317.1, on the reverse strand, counting down.
ACTAATGACAATAACAATAATTGTAATGACATTATGTGTGTAGCGTTCGCTCGGGACATTAATTTGATTCTCTCTGGACAGGACAAAATATATATAATTCACACACGTCACATATATACACTCACATATATAAATTTGTATGTAATATGGAGTAAGGGACAATGAAGCGAATACCAAGTAAGGGTGGTGCTCATTGCTTGCTTACACCTCCAATAACATACAATTTCTTCTATAGGCGAGTTCTTTTGACGGGTACAAATGACAGAGCATACAAAAGTAATGATGACGATGAACAGGTGTGTCTCACTTTCACCTGGTGGGAAGAATACCTCTGTACCATTCATCCGATTCCTATTTCCTATGCATATTACATGAAAAGAATCCCATTTTGCAGCTTTTTGGCACTGAATGCTGCGTCCTTTAGTCTTCTTCATAGTCAGACTCCCTGGCACATTTCGCTCACACACACACTCAAATACACACACACATACTACTGACATAGTGTGGTAGAAGGTGAAAGGTAAAAGAGTGTTGGACTCGAAGGCCTTGGAATGAAGTCCATATACAAATACATGAGACTGGTTGTGTGTATAGAAGAGAGTTGGAATCAAGAGGAGAGCGAGAGATGCTGGTTGCTTGCACCTGCTCAAACCTTCGAATTGGAACCATATTCATATACACTTCCCATAATATCCCAACTTCTACTTCAGTTTGAATAGAGAAAGTTGTTCATAAATGGAGGAAAGAAGTGGTGTCTACTTTTGTGAGACTCGTTCGAGTGGTCTACAGCCTGCCATCATCTTCTTTGTATAATACGTATGAATATATATACGTATACTACGGTGAATTGAATGCCCTGAGTGAATACACAGAGTAAATTGTATCGAGAGAGAGAGCGAGAGAGTGTGTAGGGACTTTCTCCATTAGAACGGAGCATAAGGAAAGGCAGCAATAATAGTGTGTCTGGAAGACGAAGAAGAAGACGAAGGGACTCATGCGCTCCCCAAAATGAAATGATGCAGTAGTTTGTGAGTAGTAGTAATAGTATGCTAGAAGTTGTAGTATTGGTAGTGTCATACTAGGCTACTCGATTACTCCAAAGCTTGTGGAGAAAGTGTATCGAGCCTGAGCGAGGGACATGGTATTACTAAGTAGAACTCTGTGAGATGCAGCAAGCCCCGTAGTAAAGGCAGCGTCGGTGGTGGAAGGCCTTACTATATTCCTCCTGCCTCTCTGCTTCCCACTGATGGTGGACTTTCTCAGACCTCTGCTACTCGAGAGGGACTCTCAGAAGAGCTGGAGGGATCGATAAGGAAGAGCAACTGGTTGTCATCCATCCACAACATCCTCCTTAATAATAATATCATTATCGTGAACAACTCGTTCACTTCATACGTCTCTTCGTAGAAGGCAACAAGAAGAGCTCCTTTCTCTCAGCTTTCTCCACTCAATTATCCCCACATTCACCGTATTCACCAGCTATTTTATTACTCCAGAAATGTGGTCATCATCACAGGCCTACACAACAGGGTAGGGTGCTAGAGTCCTAGAGCTCTGCTCCGTCAATTACTACCTATCACAGCTACCAACAACTATATATACTCACCAACACAGTTTTACACGTTACATCGTTAGAAGCCAATCCCTCTTCAAACCAATTTCGGGCTTTGATAAACGATAAACCCACCACACAAACTCAGTCATTTAAATACACACCAAACCATATTCGCTGGTGAAAGTCACTTTGTACAAACTCAGCATGAATTATATTCCCTGTTTGCTAACACAATCAAAGAGAAACACTTTAGTTAATTGATTTCATAATAAAAGTCGTGTTTCCTAACTCATTGATTTACTCTTTCACTCGTCGTCTAATTTACACCTCCAGGGAGAAATCACACAGACCACATAGTCAGTTGTGCAAGTGAGGATACATCCAACATTCAACTACTATTTATTCACCACTGCCGCACATTAAGCCTCAGTTGTTATCGACTCACCGAGGCATTTACTGTCTCCATTGTGTACTTATACACACGTACTACTACTACACACAGTAGTATTCCATACTACACGGACCACAGACAGGAAACCACTTCTTCCTTTTTGCCACCCAGAGGATAACTAACCGTCCACAAGTTCATAATAATATTTTTCTTCGTTCCTTCTCTCGCAACAAACAACATCCGGTGTCGCAAATAAATACCTACTTAATAGTAAGTCGTGTTCATTCACACTGTGCGTGTAATGAGCATCTGTCTAGACGTTGATTGATGAATTGTCATCATGTTTGTTACACTACCTCTTCCAAGTAACGTGTGAAGTGAAAGTTATTGCTGTATTACTCTCTACACTCTTCTAGCCTAGTGCATTAGTGTCCTTCTACTACTAAGTTTTTATAATGACACAGTGAACCCATTTGTGTCTACAAAATAAGCCATGCTGAACCAATTTAGACTTTGTCGATGTGGATGATTACTGTGTGGTAGTATGTGAAATTACTGTAATCTGTTCTTATCGCACACAGTCATGTAATTGAGGTATCTCCCCATGTGAGTTTCAAAGTTGTACTTGGGTGTAAGTAGCTTGTCTTTATAAAGTGAGGGCGTTTCTTAGAAGAAGATAAGAAAAGTGGAGGGGTCCCTTAGCGGACCCTTTCGCAAGGGGATGAATAACATCATGTTGTCCCCGAAGATGCAACGATCCATTAGAATCAATGATGCTCAGATTCTTATGCTGGCGGAGAAGGCAAGATTCGATCACGTCATGGCTGGGTATCTTCACAAGAAGTCCAATGGGGCTGGGAAATGGACGCGACGGTATTTCATACTGTTCCAGGTACTTTCAGACATCTTTTCAATTTTTAGAAAATATAAAATAGCTCAGCAGAATTACTTACTGTAGAAAAGAATTTATAGATTCCGAATTTATTTATTTTTACATAAAATTTGCGTGTGATTCCGCAGAACTTGCTATTCTACTTTGAAACGGAGAATGGAGTGAGGCCGTCAGGAGTGATACTTTTGGAAGGATGCTACTGCGAGCGACTTATTCTGAAGGATAAATTTGTAATTCGATTAATAAGCATTAATGAGATACTTGATAGAATAAGAGGAAAGGTAAATAAGTAAGTACAAAGTAAATTGATTGACTAATGGGTCTCTTCTTGTGTATTTAGTATTCCTTCGGGATAACTTATAGAAGAGAGAATCTTCGACATTACGAGCTTCGAGCAGAGTCTGAGTCTGATTGCAAGGCATGGATTGATGCTATTAGAACAGCCAGGTAACCAAATTCTTCCCTTCTTCCTAGTTTAATTTGATTTGTCAACTCCACTTACGACACGGAAGGTTATGAATAGCTAATTCTTCCATAAGACTGCCAAATAACCCTTCTCCTAACCACACGATCGTTCCCATCATCTCGAAATATGTAAATTAAGCAAAGTTGTCAACTCCTCTTTCTCTCGATAATAACTGTTGCTCCGTAATTTCATCACGACCACACTAAATTCAATTTTATTTCTTTCCACCACGAGAACTCTCATCCTTTGCCGTCATGTAATCTCGTAAGATTGAATTACTGTCTTATTTGATTGCTTACAAAGTAGCTCTGGAAGTAAAAGTTGCACATGTTTGAACTAAAAGCACATACCTTATTTTCTATTTCATCCATCATAAATTCAGGGATTTTGACTTTCATCATTAAATTTTCGTCTGATCTTCACCAACTACCACAAATAGGTGGGCTCATTCAAGTTCCTGTACCACTTTCCTTTTATGCCTTTGTAACAAGTTTTAATATGTGCAAAAACCACTACCATATCATTATCAAGGATAAAGAGCTTCCCTTGCGAAGATCAAAGACAGCTCTATGTCAGAATCTATAGATTTACTCCCCCATAAAATCCTAGAAGCTTTTATTAGTCCATCAAGTGAGTTGTTTGTACAACCGGAATTGTACTACCACTACATTAATAATATTATTTTGATCCTGGCGTAACGACTCTGCTCAATTAACTACACGATGCTTTCAAGGAGAACAATACATTATGGTATATTACCCTCCGCACTCCAAAGCTGGTTACATCTAATTACATCTCGTTACATGGGGAAAATACAGTTCACTACTAACACGACCCAACCTATTCCCAGGATAATGACGATAATAAATGCAAACTCGAAACCTCCAGTTAATACACATGGTGTAGATGTATGGAGCGTAAACATGCAGCAGCTCAGAGAAAAGAGAATACGTTAAAAGCATCATGCAAAGTAATCATTGGTTTTTGTACAGTTTCAACAAGTTGCTCCTTCAAAAAGAAGAACTGGAGCAGAAGTATCTTCATCTACTGCAGGTATTCATTACTCTCATTACATTACTTTCACTTGTGTAAATAAAATAAATGAGATTTCACATGCATCAAACTTTCCCTGATTCACACAATCTCTTGAACGGAAAAGTTTGAGCGGCTCAATTCTACAATTCTATAGACCATTATTACTCCGCTAGTCACTCTAGTGTATATTTGATATTTGTGTATAGTGTATAGTGTTGTTGTTGGCGGAATGAGAGTCGCTTTCACAAAGAGATAAATATAGACTTCCTGTCTTTCACTTCCTCTTTCATTCCCCTTCGAAGGCCTTCCACAAACTAACCAAGAGCCAATATCTTTCCTTAACTCTAACTTTCTCAGTTAGTTACAGATCCAAGAATTGTCAGAATTAAATTCCACTCTCCTGAGCAAAGACAAAAACACTCGAGACGAGAAAAGAACGCAAAGCTTTGAAGCAATCTCAGCACTTCTTCTAAAATTCATTAAACGATGTTCTACTTGCAGATCGTGGAATCAGAGAAGACTGCAAAGTGGCAGTATACTGTGCAATGCGAGCAGTTGGCTTCCGAAATCAAGAAACTCCGTTCAGAGGTAAAGGTAGTAACCAAACTTAATGAAATTAACTTGTTGATGTGGACATCCTCGTGGTTGTTTGAAACCCACACGTCTATCAACCTAAACTGTACCAAAGGCAAACATAGGTTGCTTTACGTAAGCCCCATAGACATACAGACATACTACCCACTTACCTAATTCATCAAAATCATTACGGCTCCCAATTTCATTGGATTATTGTCCAATATACATAATTGACTTGTGGCCTCGTCCCTCTCTTCACCGTTTGTACATGTGCTCTTTCATTACAACAGACCATTGAACACGTCAAAAAGCCTCCGAAAGTGGACTTTTCATAGAGATTTCTATCAAAACCTCCAGTCTTTCACACGCTTTCTTTCTCTGCTCATTCTTCCATTATCAGCAGTTTAATAATAGTTCTCACACCAGACATCCCCTTCTATTCTTTCCTTTCTTGGATCGAGGCTTCCAGGCTAAGTGGCAGTCTTCTCTACACACCCAATATTGTTGGCTCTAACGCTAACACACACTTCATACTTTCAAAAACCGTCTTTATTTTTGGTCTTTTCCCCCCAAATGGCCCCAAAGACAGGAGGACTACTTAGGACAGTTCTTCTCTTTATAGAGTGTGAAAATTCCTTCTGATTCCTCTTTTTATGACACAAACACACGCTATAGTATTCAACCAGTAAGTCTGTTAACTTTCACTTCGAAAGGCTTTTATAGTTCTCCCTGATTTAACTTGCCTTTAAAAAACTGTTCCCACCTGCTGATGCGCTCACACACAAAGTGAAAGGAGAGAAAGTATATAGAATAAAATATGCTCACAGTAAAATAAACTTATTACCACCGACTCAGCCGCATGATTCATGATGATACGGTCAGTAAGTTTATGTCATGTGGAGAATCAATTCATCAAGATGAATTCCCTGCGCTTGGCGTGACTCCACTTAAACTTGGATGGATGGGGAAAGCCTTAAGAGAGAAGTTTCCGCTTTCTTACTGAACAAATATTTGTTGTAGGTGTTTGTCAAAGTAACAGGTGTACCCTGTGGTCTCTATACTCTACAGTAGTTTGCTTTCCCATGCATATAAGACATGGAATGCCCTCTAAGAGGACGGGTGGTGTGGGTGTCAGTCGTAGAAGTAATTGTCTCATTGTTCCCTCATTCTTATGGTTCCCTATTGTACACCAAAACTAAGAACTTTCTTTTTTATCCCTTCCCCGCAGCTTTGTGCCCTCAAGAAGGAATGGAGATTGGGTGGTGGAGGCACACAAACTGCAGGCGTGGCTGGAACTGGACCTCTAGACTCCGAAGACTTAAAGAAGATCAAGAAAGTTCAAAGTTTCTTCCGAGGTTGGTTGTGCAGAAGAAGATGGAAACAAATCGTCGAAGAATACATCCGCTCCCCTCACGCTGAGGCTATGAGAAAGCGAAATAGGTAAAACATAAAAACGAATTATTCTATTCTCTGTTGCTATTTGATTTCCTGTGAAATGCCAACTGCACAAAAGGCTTATTATTTTTGTAATCTCAACTTTCTCCTTTCTCCTTTCTTCTTTCTGCCCAGCTTGGTCTTCCGTATGGTAGAAGCAGAAGAAGAATACGTAGAACAACTGGAGGTAGTCGTGAGTGGCTTTCTCCGTCCGATGCGAATGGCAGCGAGTTCGAAAACTCCTCCAGTGACTCACGAGGACGTGTCCAGCATCTTCCTGAATGTCGAGACGGTTCTATTCCTCCATCAGATCTTCCTGAAGGGACTCACCGCTCGGATAGAGCAGTGGCCAACTCTAGTGCTAGGTATAGGCAAGTAACCATATTCCCTGACTTGACACTCCTAACTTTCTTTAGCAGGGAGGATATTAGAAAGAGGATACTGAAAGCACGATGAAAGGATTGAATGACCACAATTGATCGGACAACTCACTTCTACTTCTTCTCCCCCTAAAATTCTTTTTTAAGTCAGAGCATCTTCAGACCGAGCCAGAATATATTTATATCTCTCTATTTAAAGTATCCAAGTAATGAGCGAGCATTCGTGCAGTGTGCAACACAAAAAAGCATTTGAGCATAATATCAATTTATTCATTCAATTCTTTTGAGAAATCATTCATTCCGTCATGTTTCGTAAGTTGAATGTTTCAAAAAAATGGTCGAATGGTGTGCAGTGCATGTTAAGTAGCGTGTATCCGCATTCTCAACCAACAACACACGTCTCTCTCCTATTTCTCTCTCTCCTTACTTTTTGCTACAGAATGACACAAATATCGGTCATGTTACGATGATGATGAGTGTGTGTAAGTGAGCTGAGAGCTTGATCTTTGGCCTTTGGTAATGATATGCTATGTGCCATGAACAAAAGTGTATGTGAATTGTCATCTCTCTCTCTCTCTCCTTCATATTATTATTATGCCACATAAAATAATCTCACACACCTTCTTGCTTGCTTGGACAGATTGTAGAATGGCTTTAAACAACTCTATGTAAAAATATCTGTGTATTACATCTCTAAACTCTTTAGTTGAGGAATGAGAGCCTTGCGTGCGTTCCAATGATTCGAATTCTTATAATATACACAAGTATGTACTCTCTTTATTCAGCCTCTTTCTTTTGAGGCAGATTGGAATTTACAAAAGAAAGTCTGGGATTGAGGAATGTACATATAAAGTTTGATTTGGAAAAGTGAACATAACTTCAAGTCTTCTTCATATTCAGTCAGTGTGTGTACGTCTAAAACATCTGCCATAAATCTCATTTCCTCTTCTTTTCTCTTTCTTTTTCACTTTTTTACATTTCAACTTCTTCGAAGAGCCTTCTTTCTTCTGTTTCCCCAATGTTTGACCTTTGGCCCCTTTTACAACAAAAACACTCACACAAACTCTAAATCTCTTTCGCTGTTTCCAAACAAACTTTCTCTCTTTCTCTTGATTGTGTAATCTGGATGGAACCCGACCTATGGACTGATTTGAGATCGATTGTTGTGCAATGAACAAAATGTGAACATTTATTCTGTCTTGAACTCAACCCAACACCCAAAACTCTACGTTCTTTCGAACTGCCTTGTGTCTTCCCGTCCTTTTATGCCCTCTGACCTTTTCTACTAATCTTGTGCAAATAAGCACACAGTCTTCACAACTTAATCCTTCCAGTTTTACTTTTACTCGACTCTTTCTTTTACTACTGTAAAATCTCTCGTGTTACTTATGTTGTGACTTCTTCTCAAGAATCTTTCTCTCTTTTGACCATTACTGACTTTACATTACAACAAACTTAGTGGAAAGGCACGAACTCTCCGAATTCCTTTAGACATTCATCTTAATATACACTTACATTAGAAAGTCAAGTGAAATATTTACTATTTATAATGGGAATATCTAATGTGCAGATATTAAATGCACACTTGATGACGATACGTACGGCTTCTCATATCCATAACTTTGACCTTTCACTAATAAAATATCTGCTACTAAAACTAAAACTACTACTACTCTAATCTCTAATACTTAGCAGCTAGAATAGCATAACTGATTATGACAAAATCTTCTCTATCGCTCTTTTCAAAATTGTCCACAGTCCAACAAGAATTTTGAAGTAGATTGCAAGCAAGCATAGTCTTAGAACGCTCTCTCTCCCTCTCTAACAACTAATCACTTTGTGCCTCGCGAATGACAAGTCACTTTCACTCACACTAAAAGGGAGAACAGACTAATCTTTGCTTTCTGACTGGCCATTACAGGTGACCTTTTCGATATGCTTCTTCCTATGCTCTCCATCTACCAGGAATACGTAAGGAATCACCACTACTCCCTTCAGGTAAGGAAAAATCCACATCCATTTCCACCAACTCATTTTGAGACGTTAGAATGTGTTAACACACACGTAAATCAAATTAAACACCCGTTACACATCTGTTGTTGTGACTGTAACTCTCAGGTTCTGACGGAATGCAAGCAACAGTGTCAATTCGGGCAGATGCTTAGCAGACTAGAGAACAAGCCAGCTTGTCAAGGCCGATCGTTAGAAATCTATCTAACTTATCCTATGCATCAAGTGAGTTGGAAGTTAGAGTTTTACTTTCCCTCATTTCGAGACTCAGACTGTTCAACCTTTGACATTTTAGATCCCACGATACATCATAACTCTTCATGAGCTCTTAGCCCACACGCCGTATGATCACGTAGAACGCAAATCCCTTGAGAACGCTCGGGCCCAGTTGGAAGAGTTGTCTCGTCAAATGCACGATGAAGTCAGTGAGACAGAGAACCTTCGGAAGAACTTGGCAATAGAGAGAATGATTGTAGAAGGATGTGACATTCTTCTGGACGTAAACCAAGTGTTTGTCCGACAAGGCTCTCTCATCCACTTAATCGACTCGGGAAGCAAAAAGGGTCGAACTGCCAGAATCTTAAAACCCGAGAAAGAAGCTGTCAGACAAGCGTTCCTATTTTCCAATCATCTCATTCTAACCACAAGAGCTGCTAATGGACGACTCCACTTGGTTCCTCACGTAGGAAAGATTCCCCTAGCTGATGCGACTCTTATAGAAGACCCTTCCGACCTCAATGAACCTTCTGACCTTAACGACGACGTGTCCATCTCCTCACAATCTTCGTACTCAGACTCCAGCAACTCCCAACTCATCAAGAAATGTCAGGCAGCAGCGTCTGGAGTGGACACACCTCATTTAGGTCTCGATTTCAAAATCCTCCTGGACACGAAGAACGGCCAAGTGACGATCCACCTTGTGGCTCCATCAGCTCAAGAGAAACACGCTTGGACTTCAGATATCTCGCAGTGCATGGACAACGTCCACTTTAACGATTTACTTCACGGCTCAGATTCCGCTTCGGTCGCTGTTCCTCATTCAGTACGCTCTGATCCGAAACTCTTTAAGGATGATGTCGACATTCGCTTCTCCAGGACACTCAATTCGTGTAAAGTACCTCAGATACGATACGCCACTCCACAGAGACTCCTCGAGAGGCTCACGGATCTCAGATTCCTTTCTATTGACTTCCTCAACACATTCTTACTTACGTATCGAGTCTTTACGGACTCTGTGACTGTGCTGGAAGCATTAAAGAAAGTCTACTACAACGCAGAACCTCTCGACTCCGGAAATGACAAGTGAGCTTTTTTGTAATTAGTGAATTTAAAGGTTAATTAAGTCCCTCTTTTCCTGCGTTTCCTCGTAGCATGGAAGGCATCATCAAAGAAGAGGACGTGAGGTTGGAAGACGGGTATCGGAGAATCTCAACCACTTCTACAGTCTCAGGATACGGGACAGAAAGTGATAGGGACCCCACTGCGATGTACGAGGGGGGTAAAGGACCACACTGGAGATGGAGCTACAGAAAAAGTAAGTCGCCACTCGATCCACTGCTGTTCACACTGGTAATTAAGTGAGCAACTAATCACTTCCATTGTCTCCCAGTGGAGGAACATTCGAGCTCCACTTACCTCAGTCCATCTGGCCCGATGAGTCCGCCTGCAAGGAAGAAATCTGTCACATTGAGAGTCGAGGATATCGGTGGTCACCTTCTGGTCCCTCCAGGCGCTCCTACCAATTCATCTTCCAGTGAAACTCTCACAGATCAAGTTAGCTTACTTCTTCACGCAGTTTTTCACCGCCATTACAAACCTATCAACCATCAACTTTTTAAAAATTCTTAGACTGCAAAGAAGCGGCATCCCAGCATCACATCTGAAGCATCGGAAGCCTCTGAGTCTGAGGAAGAAGACACCAAGAAGCCAAGTGAAACCCTAAGTGCCACAAATTGTAAGATTGCCCCAATAAATGAACCAAACTTTCACACATTATGAAACACCTTGTAACCCTCCGATTCCTGTGAATTCCCTAATTAGCTCCAGCTCAGGTTCGCAAGGCGTCTTCCACTTCAATCTACGCTGCAATTCTCCAGAGACGAGCATCCAAGCAACGTCCATCCTTCGTGGAGTCTGAAATGGGAGCAAGTTCCACCCCACGTTCATCTTTCCAAACTCACGGATCGGAGTCTCCTCAGATGAGCAGCAAGGCTGGAGTTGTGGTCACAAGTTCACGTCAATCTCAACGGAGGTCCAGCAGCGCGTCGGCTGCTGCAGCGTTTGCAATTGCAACCGCAGGTTCCACAAATTGCAGAATGCCGGGGCAAACTGAGATTGTCGTTCCTGAGAACGAAGAGCTGAAGTTTGTGCGTCCCAGGAAGGAAAGTGTTCTCTCCAGCGCTGCAACGATGAGAGTCCTTTCTGTCCTCAGGCATTGGGTAGCCAAGCACAGTCAAGATTTCGACGATCCTAGACTCAAGGACTTGACTGTAGCTTTCCTCGAGGACATCCTCTGTTCTCCAGCACTCCTCCCTGCTGAAAACAAAGCAGCTTCTCAACTTCTAAGGATGCTTACTCGAGAGGAAGTCAAGAAGACAGATTTGAATGTGCTTCTTGCTTCAGTTCAGGTAGAAAACTGTCTAATATTTTCAAAATCTCCAAATGTACTCACGAGTCTAACTCCTTCCGCCTTCAATTTCTCCACAGAGCAAGGAAACAATCGAAACCCTTTCAGCTTTGGAAATCGCAGAGCAGATGACATACTTGGACCATGAAATATTCGTCGCCATTCGTTCTGAGTAAGTTAACGTGGAATTACATTCCAAGTCTCAAGATCTCAATGAATGTGTATGTCGTAGGGAGTTCTTAGGACAAGCGTGGACAAAAGAAGATAAAGACACCCGAGCTCCACACATCCTTCTTATGACCCGACGATTCAATGAAGTCTCACGACTCGTTGTTTCTGAAATAATGCGTCAACCTAATCAACAAGGTCGGCTTCAGGCGATGGAGAAGTGGGCTGCAGTTGGAGACATTTGCCGAGTCCTTCACAATTTCAACGGGGTGTTGCAGATTTGTGCAGCATTCACCAACTCTGCGGTTTACAGGTTGAAGAAAACTTACGAGAAGTTGTCTAAGACGGTACGCCAAATGAGACTTATCGTTGTCTATTATATTTAACGCATAATGAAGATACTATGTATACATCTGTGTTTGTTGTGCAGACGAAAGGGACTCTGGACAGACTTCACAGTTTGGTGGGGAGTGACGGAAGGTTCCGTGGGCTGCGTGAAGCTCTGCACCGCGTGGATCCTCCAGGAATTCCCTACTTGGGAATGTACCTGAGTGACTTGACTTTCATTGAAGAAAGCACACCCAACTTTACTCCGGATGGGCTCCTCAACTTCGCCAAGATGCGAATGATTGCCCATGTCATTCGTGAAATCCG
>JAQGAC010001316.1:0-14482 GCA_034696585.1 Isotomurus maculatus | reverse complement strand
AGTACGTCTCTTCTATTTCCTAAAGTACTCACATTCACTATTAGTGGCACTCGTTGAAAGTTATGAAGAGGAATTACTCTTGAGAGAAGGCTAACCCTAAAATTTCGCCGTCTAATTATGACTCCACACAATACACATCCTCTTCATTTCAAGAGACAAGAGACTTTCTATTCTCGTGTCTCCAAAGTTGGAGAGTGTCAATGGAGATGCTACTGTTAGATGCAAGGGTAAAAGTAACTAGGTATACCTTCCTCGAAGACAGCGTCTGAATACCAAAAAGAGGCCAAACTTCTATTTTACTCGCCAAGATAGATAACGCTCGTGATAACTTAAAATAACTTTCTCCGGCTGGCTGAAGAGTAGGTGTGCCTACTCTTCTGAGAATTAAACTGTGTGACGTGACAACCTTGCGAGCAGGAAGAGGAACATTAGTCTCTCACCCTCTCACCACCTTTTGCTCTCTTCGTGGAAGTTTAAATCATTTTTAACATACGAGAATCTCAGATCATTATTAAATTGTCACGAAGGATTGGATGAGTCTTACAATCCGCCGTCATTAACCTGAGAATTTTGTCCGAGAGACGTTCTGGGAATAATGTTCAGATTTTCTTTAGTGTTTGAGAAACGAACCTCCCACGAGCCAGTTTCCCTTCATCTCTTATTCATATGCAAACCTGCGTCTCTCATCAATTCCACCAGACGAGCGAGTTCTTTGCTTCCATACAAATTACTAGTTAGGAGTTTATTAGGGTGGTAATTTAACTGGATGAGTTCTTTTGAACTCCTTTTCATATAAACTTGGCTATTTGTGAACGATATTGAAATAGAAAGTGGTGGTAATTTTCAGCTTACAGTAATTAAAGTTGTATAGCACGTTTCAATTCTCAACTCATATACACATGGTGGCAAGATTGATATTACACTGATGAGTTACAGTTACAGTTTATACAGGTCTATTGCCAAAATAATAGTTTGTTCTTCTGCGCATTTCAGTGAAATTGTTTCATCTCACTTAGCACTTAGCAAATAATATGTGGTTTAAAGAGAAATGTATTCCTTTGGGATACGCCACATAAAGTTAGAACTAAAGCGAAGTTGCAGAGAAATATTTCATCTTTGTGCTACATCATCATACTTGCAGGAATCACGCTAAAAATGCTATGATAACTGTTTTAATTTTAGTAGACTTCTCTTTTGTTACATTTAGTGGTGCGATTCAACTATTTCTAGGAAGATTCTGTGAATTGCAACTCAGAGGTTTCTTCAATTCTTATTTTATAATCAGACTTTGACTTTGAAGGAGCATAACATTTCTGGGATGGACTTAAAAAGGATCAATTCTTTTATTTCGATTCAGACTTTGAAGGGAATTTAGTATTTAACTGTAAATTACAAAATACGTTAATTACGCCCACTTTTGTAAATACTTTTGCTTTTCGGAAGCTGCTATCTAAAATTACGAGTGTTCGTAGCTTCACAAGCTGGACTATGAAAAAGAAGCCTTGGTTTTCATTATCACACGACACACGAATTCAGGCGAGTATAATATAATTTTTCTATTATCCTGTTTACTTCCTACTGCCTAGACAAAGTGCGACATGTTACCAGACATGATGCTTATAGATCATCTACTTCTATAGGCTTTTATATTATACTCTATTTTGACGCAAGGGTGTTGAAGTACTCGGCTGAAGTTCATGGCCGAGGATGTCTGGAGGACTTTGTCTAGAAATGAAGACGAAGTGCCCTGTGTGTTCTTTATCGTGTTTTATGATAAATATGATGTGCCATGTTCCAATCCATACATATATGCATGTGTGTACACACTCTTCCATAATTCAGGAACCTAGCCTTCTGATTCTTTGGTAGTTGGTAGTGGCACAAGAACAAAAGCTTGGAGAGAGGAGGACATGTGCTCTGTCTGAAAGTTTTAATTTCCATATGATTAATCGTTATAAGAGGTTGGTGAAAGGAGTCAAAATGAAAACGGAGGAGTATTTAGGAGGTGTAAGATAATTCGAAGGAAAGGAAGAGAAATGAAATTAAAGTAGAATCGAAAGGAAGAGGAATCTAGAATGGACTCATTATGTGGGAGCTAAATGAAAGGAATAAAGGAATGGAATTCAGCGACCAACTCGTCGAGACCTCAGGCGCAGAGAGAGCTTTGTAACATCTACGAATGATAAAGAAATGATATATTACTTTTCTACAGGCAAAACTTTATTTGTGAGGCGAAATTCGTCTTCTGTCTCTGAATGCCTCACAAGAAATATAATCATTGTAACAGGTATGCAAACCACGACATTGAGTTAAGGTCGTGTTGGTTTTTAACTGGCTTACTGACTTACAACTTAAATTGCATATATTACTTCCAAAAGAAGAATTAAATTAAGTCCATCTAGGCAGGTTTGTGCGAGACCCCATGCTTGCTTTCTTTGGGCTCCAAGGACCTTCTAATTAGAATCAGAAATACGTAAGATCCAAAAAGTTAAAAGAATATCGCACGCGGTTATTAATTAGATCTGACGTGTTACCATCCGACTTCTCTTTGATTAAAATGTACAGAACTTGCAAGAGTTTTCAATCGAGACTTTCTTTTGAAGACGAGACAACGAAGGGTTCAGCCCGTAGAAAGTGAATCTGGCGTAACCTAGTCTATCCAATTATTGCAGTACTTACTTATATAAATATCTCGCTGTATATTTATAACTCACAATCAGTACAACTTAGAAAGTAAATAACAAGTTGTAAATACTTGTGCACAAGTACAGAAAGTATCTGTATGAGCACGGGAGGTGTTTTCTGCTTCAACAGAAAGATAAAGTGAGAAGGTACACAGGGAAATCAGTTCCAGCTAAAGTATACATGAAACCCTTTGAATGGAAATGTGGGCTGAAATTCTGAAATGCAGAGAGAAACGGAGGAAGTGAATTAGAACTCATTTGAACTCTGGGAGTCTCTCTCTGTGTGATTTCACTAATGACTAGGGGTATTTAATTTCATGAATAATTAAATTACACCAGTTATTACGGAGATAAAAGAAACAAAAGAGCAATTACGACGGACTCCATGTGTACTTGAGTGATTAAGGAGGCAATGAAGCTGAATGAATTTCAGATATAATGAAGAATGACGTTTGTTTTATACGGCTTATGGAGTATTTATACATAACTTTCCTCTTCACTGAGTCTGCTCATCAAAGAGAGTCGTCGTGCGTAATGATTATTATATGAACAAGATTCTCGTAATTTAGTTTTCAATAAATGAACTGCTGCTAGGAGAGGAAAGCGATGAACAGGAAATTGTACATGGTGATGGTGTTTTCGTATCGCGACGCAGAATGAATGACAAATATGCGAGCCTGGGAGCTGAGAGCTTCTTCAGTATGACACAAAGTAGACGGAAAGACTTTGAGTGCATCTCTCAGAGCATTGGTACAAATAAGAATTAAAGAGAGAAGGATACCTTGAGGTCCTAAAATGTTTAAAGACAGCTGGGGCTGTTCTTCTCGAATACCCAAGAGGACCATTTCATGAATCCAACTGATGTTTACTGAAGCCTCGGTCATGTTACAAATTTCCGGAATGACCACATTAAAATCCGAACTGGAGCATTGGCAGGCCAGGACTATCATCAGTATCAATCTGTTTGGCAAACTTTGGCCTATATTTTGAGCCCCTTTTATTGCACTCCCCCAATCTCTGCTAAGAAGGTAACTTCCACTTCGTTCACTTGAAGGATAGCCGGAGGTACGAAGACCATTCCAGTTCCTGTTGGACTCCACTAGCCCTCTTGGCGAAGACGATTTATGATTATTGTGCTTCAGTGGCATGACTTCCTCCTTGTTACCAAATTGATTTTGTCTTTAGCATTATTCCAACGCAGGAGGAGTTGTTGGTTCTGTGGAGTTACAGAGTGAAGTAAACTTAATCAGCGTAAGTATGCTTCATATACAGTCAACAGTTGTTACTTGTGATAAGTATTTCAAACGAACGCTTGAGGAGTCTTCAGAAAGTCAAGTTGCATCAGAGTTTCAAGGTTTCATATTTTTATTCGATATGTAGATTTGTATATGCGAAAAACTTTGGCCTAGTTTGACTATCAAACTTTTGATGGTTTTGATACTTAAAATATTCACAAGGATAAATTGTTCTCAGGTTTACGGACAACTGATGAAAACGCTACACGTTCAACGGTAGCGTATAGAACAATCACTTTACTTACATTGAATTCGCGTGATTCAGTTCGCAGATTGTTTTGTCAGGTATCATTCATGAAGTGCAATTTCAATACAAGATAATATAACTGTCAGCTGGAGGACGCAGTGAGGTTAATAAAGTTAATAGGAAGTCTTGAATTATGGCGAGATAAAGTGAAAATAGTATTGATTTTATCCGTGACCTGGAAAACCAGCCAACACAACAAAAGTTTATATTTATTGCCTCTTTGCCCAATTTAGAATAGCCAAAAGCCAAGTAAAAGTCAATGCCACAATGCTTGACATTACTAATTAAATAATAATCGATTGCAGAGGTAAACAAATTTTGTTTGCTAATTGTTTCAGTCGTTACAACTAAACTCGGTGAAGTCTTCTTACAGCAGAGTGAGAGTCAAGCTTATTTCTTGTATTCATTTGGGAGATAATTGATTGAAATTTTGTTGTTGCTTTAATGTATCCTGTTCTATTTATGGGGATCGCAATAAGCAAGGTTTTTGACTGTCAATAATAATTTATTCAAAACAATACTATCGAATGACAGGACAATCAGGGAAAGGAAGCAGCAAAGTTTGATATAATGAAACAGAACCTTTGACATTCAAATTAAAATTTCAGGCAAAAACAGAAAAATTGTGTTGCAACCGTCAGCTCCGTCAACACTAACTAAGCAAAAGTATTGCAAGTATCACATTCAACATTGTAAAATATGTTCTGGGAACTGGCATTTCTATTCTAAACCTAAACATTTATTTCGTGAGCTGAAACATCTCCGGGTTCATTTTTAAACAAACAGTATTGAGACAAGGAACTCTTTTTGTTTATTTGCTCTGTCGTATTCATTTCGCATCGTAAGAATTTATCTATTGATCTATTTTTGAAACACAGCTCCAATCGGAAGTGAAAAAGCAGAACCTGTCGATTTAGGGACAAAAATGAAGACAATCGAAATAGCGATTTTCGAAGACCTAGAGATGCTTTCTGTTTGGTTTGCTCCAATAGTACCTGCCTTAACTTTATTCCAAAGTTTTTCTAGCTTTTAAAGCCTTATCTGTTTTTGCATGACTTGTTATACAATGAAATGTGTTTTCTTCAGTTGACGACACTGCGTGACACTTTAATGAACAAATCCTATCAATTATTTGTGCGGTGCATTCACTTCTGAATTCCCAATTAAATACTCATGCTGATTTACCTACAATCTAAGAAAACTGCCTAAGCGCACCACGATATCCGTTGATTGATTTACTTTCACCTGGAATGAGTTCTTCCCTATTTCTTACTCCAATTGGTATAATGTGTGTGTAAAGCAAAAACAGGGTGCTGCACGTGAACAAGCTTTTATCACGAGAAGGACTCCTTTCTGAGCCGAGTAAACAAAGTCGATCGTGGCTTTTGTTTGTTTGTAAAATATTGACTGTCGTTTAAGTCGCTGCTTTCAAAAGTAATCCGACACTAGGCATACAGGTTACATCTAAATCATTACTTTGGTGCTGGGAGCAAATGGAGTGCAGGTGAAAGCAAAATAAGAACCGAGTGGTTACACTTACTTGTTCTCTTCATCAGTCAAGCACCAATAAATGAAAGGGGTTTACCGTTTTCAACCCAACCCGAGAACTTTTCTGTGAGTTATTTACAGACTGCAGTATTCATCATGTGTTTGAAGTTTGAATGGGACGAAAAAACACAGAATGTAATTATTTGTTTTATAGGTACAGTTTGAAGATACATTTTTGTTTACTAGACAGGTACTCCATTGAAGAATTTGTCTGCCTCTTCCTTCTCTGTGGCACACGAAGTATTTTGTTTAGGTTGATCATTCAAGATGTGAATTTCAGTCCTTTAATATTCACGACACATCAAATAGTTCGTGTAGAGAGTCCAGAGAGTAGAGTAGCAAAGAGTTGAGTCTTGGAATGTATCTTTACTTCAATCAGTAGGTTTGGGAATACTGACTACTTCAGAGTTAAAAGTACGTCAAGTCGTAGAAGTCCCCAAACACTCTAACAATACGTGGAATCCAAACTTTGAGGTAACAATGTGTGCTGATTGAGTTCTGTAAGCCTACTGACTACTAAACTTTCAACTTACTCGATCAAATATTGGGGCACCTTGAGAAATACTATTTCAATCATTTTATTGTGCTTATTTAAGTACGTGGAATCCGCCTACTTTTATTATTACTATTTAAAATGTTATTTATTGTATGTGATACAGGTAACGGGATTCTGTGTTTGTGGAATGAATTTACCAGATACTTGTTACATGAAGAAAGATATAGTACTATGCAATGTGAATTTTTAGGTTGGTTGGTAGCACTGTTTTTCTTGAACGTAGTAGGTAGTTTGAAGTGAATTTGAAGCGACCACAAAATAAAAAGAAGAAAGTGTTTTATCTGTTAAAAAGAAACGGATATTTGGTAGTAAATCCTCGGTAATAGACGTGTGGTAAAAGTAGTGTGTTAGGGAAAGCAGTTCAGAAATCCTCTCTCCGCTGTGCTCGGATCGACTACTAATGCCCGACTGCACCTCAGCCCAAGTAGTTTTCAAGTTCCTGCATTTCATGAGTGTGGTGGAAGTTGAAACAGACTCTCGCATTCGTGTTGGATGGATACTCGCTAATCATGGAAACTTGTTTTGCAACAATTTCCTCACAGCGCTCCTTGATACTGCTTTGCCTCTTCAGGAATCCTTTTGTTTCTGTTAGATAATAAAGCATGAATATATTAGCTCACCACTATCACCATCTATTCCGGAACTCTAAATTCCTTCATTTACCGTTTGAAGAGTCAGACCGGTAGGTAAATTATGAATAAAAATTCCGTATCCTCAGGCTCTGATTATCTTGAACTCAAAACGATTCCAACTCAAAGTCTCGAAGTAGTTTCAAATCCGACAAAGATGGCTGATGAGGCTCTCAAAATTTATTGGGAGGAGTTCAATCGACTTTCATTTCGGGCTTTGAGCAACAGTATATGTTACACATAGTAGATTGGTTAATGAAACTTATAAAGAAATATCACTATTATTACAAGGTATTTTTTGTATCAGACGATTTCAACCAAAAGCTGATTTCTGGGAATACAAAGCCAAAAATGCCGTTCAGTTTTCAATTCGTTGCAATGCCTGGAAATTAATCAAGTTTTCCTAATTCGATGCAAGTCCGAAGAAATTCAAAATTCCAAAGCTACGTTTGATTTGAAAGGGTAATTTATTGAGAGGAGTCCACTTTTGATTGAATCTACTGTCTTGGATGGACATTGACTAGTACGTTTTTAAGCACAAGTCAAAATCTCAGAATAACATAATCTAATAATTAATCAATAATTCTTAAAATAATATAACTCACGTTAATAACAAATGCCTTATAATTAACTGTCAGGAGAGAAGCAGCGTAGCACATCAAAACAAAATTCATTAGGATATTGAGGAATACTAATAAAACTGAAAAATTAAATAATTTATTAACCTTATCGCTTCAACTGTAATTGTGCTAAAATGGCATCTAAGGTTGCTTGGATTTCATCTTCAGAGCCATCACCTGCAAAGGCTATTGCGTCGTGATCTCCTGAAGCAATGCTCGACACAATCGACGAACCTCCAAAATTGTCATAAGAAACTTTCTCGGACCCTCCTTGCCCGTCACTGGATCCGTCAAGTCCTAAAAAACGATGAATGGAAACAAACAGCTGCAGTTCACCGTTAGTCTTCACAAAACTTACGCACACATTTATTTGATATTGTGTTCATTTCATAAAATGAAAACAGCTTAGAATTACTAACCATGAAAGGTGTGGAATTTCTTAGATCCCTTATCGTCCTTACATCTCCACAGCGGACAGCATTCTGCATTTGGACCTGAGGGTCGAGGGAGTGAACGGTCACTTTTACTGACTATTTCGCACAGTGTCTCTGAAGGCGGAGATTTACACATAATTCCTGCACAGCCAGGCTCCTTACTTTCCTTACTGACACTGTGTACTTCATGCGACAGAATTGATAGTGTGAGCAACCAAAAATACTGATTTTGAAATATACTGCTTAAAACACTTTTCATTATTTGTTGGAATGTAGGGTGGAACAAAACACAATCAGATTTTCAGGCTTCATAAAGAAAGAATAGGTTGACAACACATCAAAATAAAATTTACTCTGAGTGTCAATTTTAACATTCGCTTTTATATTTAGCTCATAAATCGCTCATGGGTCTCCGCTCGTAAAATTCTGACTCACAGTTAAAGCTGCATGCAGTCATTAATTAAATGTGTTCTTAAGTACGCTTTGTTTCATAAACCATGACGCGCAATTATTCTCCGTCCTGTCATTAAATTTATCGCTACGCATAAAATATAGAAACGAATGAACCTGCTGGCAGGAATGTGAATATTGTTAATTGTAAAAGTCACTTCAATGACTATTCAAGCCTCAACTAGTCCTACTTATATAATACGATGGTTTTACACAGTGGTAATTAATATTTCTATTGAATTACACACTTGTATGAATACGAAAGTTATTTATTTGTTTTCCGCTTCAGGCTGCATTCATTAATTATGAATTGAACACCCAGCCGTTCATTCCTCACTTGATTACTATTTTATTTTCTGAGTGTTCCTTCTTCTGGGAAACATACTAAATAATTCATTACGACTTGTGATTTGAATAGAAAGAGAATATTTGTGTCCATATTTGAAGAACATGATATTCATGTTATAGATTCATATATTTCAGACCTTTGGTATTATTCAACGCGTAGGAAGAGAAGGAAGTATACTGAAAGCTTGAGGTGTCGTTCGAGCCATCTTGGCTTTCTCCGAGGAGAAAGTAGCAACCCTGGATTTTCGACAAAATTCACACAGATGTCTATCGCGGGTACTGCATCATTATGTAGCCGGATCGTACGGTACATTCTGAAAACTTTGTTCGTTTGTACTGCAGTGACTTGAGTTCATGAAATTCGCTATCAATAAGTTGAAAAAGAGAAAAAAAAATTTGTGTTCAATACACAGACGTATATATTGCTATTTCAAAGTGCAGTGGATGTAAATGGTGCTATGAAATCTTTTCTCTTCTTGTAACAACTTAGCACTTCTTTTACAGGAAAGGTACCCTAAAGTTAAAGTGTAATCTGTGACTTATTTTTCAGTAGATTTTACTGTAACTAAATCACGTTAAGTTTGTAATGTGATTTTATAGCTACACCTTGGCAAACCTTGAACCAGAGGACTTAAAATCTACAAGCCTTCCTTATTTTTGAAAGCTTAAACTATTGTACTTTTATGAACCATATTTTTTAACACGTATTCCGAACATTCTGCTTAATTTATTCACAGGTTCTTTGCAACAAGTTAAAGTGAATTTAAATTCGAGTCTTGGAGCTGAGCCACCCAATAAGGATAAAACTTGGTGTGCATATTGAAGCAACAAAGTAGCTAAGAGAAAAAAGAAAGAGTGGAAGAAAGCAGAGAAAAGATAACTTTCTTTGGTTGATCTATCTCCGGGTTCCAATAAAACGCCCAGATCCACCACCACACAATTGTAAGGGATTTTTTAACTCACAGCCGCGACTGAGCTACTACTGCCATTTTTACACCAACACACACACACTCATATCCCTCACGAAGAGTTTCTCTCTTCTCTGGCGGACTGGATTTGCCCAGGCTCTGTCAGACTTAACTTGCTCCTCTGTGCCCGGAGAAAAAGATATCAGCCAAGTTATTATCATCTCCCCTCAGTTTGTTTCTCGCTTTCTCCAGTGAAACTTGTCCGTTTGGGTTAGAAGACTTTCACACAGAGTCACTCATACCAACCACCATGATTATCTTGTAACTCTTACCCATTCTTTTTATCCTTCGTTTCTAAGTTACAACTTTTCAAGAAACGTACTACCACTCATCTTCCATCCTTAATTCATGATGATCAACCTAGTTTAAATTTAAAAGAGCAATTCATCATTCCTTTGTAATTAAAGAATAATGAAACATAAACGAATAATACAGTTGTACATTGTATACTGTAACTGACTGGAAACATCTGAAGAATAAACTGGTGAGTCTTATAACCTTGCACACACTTCTTTACTCATAACACTGGTTCATATATCTGTATGCGGAAAAGTAGAGAATAGTCAATTCGTCCTAATGAACTAGACTAGGAGCGTAATAAAGTTATTTTGAAAAAGTTGGTGAGCATTGGCTGTGAGTTGAATATGCCAGTCATGAAGGTACTTTGTAGTGGAGAAAGGCAGCGTGGCGGAGAAAGCATTGAATGGTGTATATAGGAACGTAAGGGTAGTTGAGGAAATCCACCCGCATGCTTCACTCAACGACCCACAGATTGTATATCGTGTCAATCAGCCCCCTGCGGTTTTATCTGAACGTATTGTCCTCAAGATACTGTCACTTCTCTTCTTCTTTCTACACCACAATTTGCAGGCTTCTTCGTCTGAAGACTTCATCTTTTTTTCACGAACCAGTTTATATTTTAGAAGACATAAACAGTTTTGATCGTTTTCGATTTCCCCAGACCCCCAATCAACCTGAAATCGGTAGACTTGTACTGAACGTAAATTGAATGTAAAACAGGAAGTTCTCTTACGCTTTATCAAGATTAGGTTTTAATATAAGAAAGATAGCGTGATTATTAAAAAATTCTCGTTTGACGGTTGAGTATTAGCTGATAGAAGATTTTGAGAGTATTTTGCATACTCATCAAACTAAAAGATAGCATCTAACTTGTAATAGAATAGAAAGGAAGAATTCGTTTCAGTAGAATACATTAAGTTTCCTTTGCTTCGGCAAGTGATATTGCGATTGCCACTCGAGTAGCCTTGCCCTGTAAAATCTACTTTTGTGGTTTTAAGAACCACTTTCCTCCCAGTGTCATTCACAGACACTTACGTGAGACTTCCAAATTGCATCTCATGATGATGAGATCTCAAGTGTTTACTCAGTTTGATCTTGTCAGCCATGTGAAATAAAGCATCTTCAAGGGTCTTCATTAAGACCGAGAACGTGAGCTACACTAAAATAATCTTTGAAGAATCAAAGTGTTTTCCTTTCACTGCATTTATTGTTTAAGCATAATTATGTTGGATGTGAGTAAACACACACCGTAGAAGAACTTCAATAGTTTATTACTTTTCTGTTGGTGAACATGTAATTTCTCAACCATTGGTGGTAGGCTGGTATTTAGGTAATAGCATCAGCATTATAATAATTCACCTCGTGCGTACAAAGAACGGTAAATTGTCGACTTGTGACGGATACCTAGAATTGCAAATTAACTCCATTATGTGGCGATGAAAGCACGCAACTCAACAAACAGAATAGACCACACGGCCAGTGTTAGACGTGTAGGTAGTAAAAGAATCGAAAGAAGTGATGATGTATTTAATTAACCACATTCCTTCCCCATTCTTCATTTACTTTCTCTCACTTTCTCTCCGTTTCAGGGAAAAGCCGTAAGAGAAAAGAAAGTGAGTAAAACTACAAGTTTTCTGGAAGTTACGGACACAAAATTCTTTTTGGTGGCAGTAAAAACAAACTTCTCTTTAAGGTCGTAACTATGAGAAGTTAAATTCGGCTTCTTTTTCTCGATGCTTAAGTAAGAATCCATGATGCGGCTGCTGTAGCAAACAAGACTGGGTGTAAATTATAGCTTGAAGCATCAAGACCTTGGATGTTTGAGCCTCTCTGTTCATTATAAGTGCTCAAGATTTAATGCAGACATTTAGTGGGTGCTATTAATCTTGATAAACACGCGTTGGAAACACAGAATTAAGAGCAAACAAAAAAGAATTCATTTATTTAACCTTCTCGGAATAGCAATAGTTACAAAACAATTTTCTTTGAATGGGAATCAGAATCGCATTAGGGAGAAAGTCATATACGTACATATGATACATTGAATAACACTCCTACACCTATCTTCGATAGTTCAAACAATCATTCCAAAAGTTGTTGATATCTTTGCAGATCACGAATGACCATACAGGAAAAAAACAACACAGATCTGTTCACCTGTTTACTGAGCTAGAAAAAGCCTCATCTTGTGTTGCTGCTGCTATTGACACAGTTCGGATTTGGATACACTGCGAAAGATCCTAGAGATTGAGTTCATAGAAAGATACGCTTCGCCTCATCCGTCATCAGAAGGGAACTCACGCTGTACTGTTGACTGTGTAAGGTTTCAAGCGTAAGGTCCGAGGCACAGGGTGAATACTAAATATCTGCGTGAGATTAAGTACGATGAGTGTAAGGATCAACAGCCCAAATCAAGTCCACGTGAGGAGAGGCTCATTGAGAGTCTCGCTGAGAGTCTCAGCTACCCTGGCCGTTGATATTGGCAAGAGGAGAGTAGTTAAGGAAAGTACCTGCAATCATCCCAACCTCACTCCCTACTGGAAATGGGCCTGTAGAGTCCTCGTCCTCGTATTCCTAACAAGTCCTCGAGAGTGTAGCTCGGATTATAATGTGATTCTTCCTGAAATTTGTAATCATGTTGGAAGGCTTAATCTAACATGGATTCAAAGTATGGTTCATCTGGGAATTCGAGAGGAACAGGTGCAACACGCTTTGAATATTTTGAATCCTGAAGGTAAGCATTAATGATGCATTAGTAGACTCAATATGTCCTATTTATCTCTTTGAACGTGGAGAGGGTTGAAGTAAAAGTGCTCTGCTCTCCTCTTCAGTTCATTTCCGTTTGAATTTCGTTATTTTATCTGTTTGTTTTACTTTGAAATCGTATTACTGCATTTCCTTCTTAAATTCCACGGTGTGTACTAATGAAAGCAAACATTTCTTAATGGCTCGTGTGATTGTGCTTCTAGAAATCTGTGATGGAAGCGACGGTCTGCTCAAATTCATTTCTCTAGCTCGTTCCAATCCAAACGGTAGGATGATAGCATCTCTAAAACAACCGTTATGTCCTACTGCTGCTACATTCAGTCATTTAAATAAAAGGCATTTCATTTCTTGGACTTGTTCTCAAGTAAGACGTATTTATTTATATACTTAAATGTTTGAGAGTGCTTTCATAATATAATTCATTTTGTTGAATAAACTCATCTGTCGCTGTGTTCAGTTGAGCTTTTGTCTGAACCTCCTGGTGAATTAATTTCTAGTCTACTTACTGCTATATAAAACAATTTCAGATGCCTGGGATTCAATCAATAAAGCCTGGTATTTACGATGTGATATTAGCGATTCAACACGTCCTGGACTTTTATCAATGGAGTAGCATTGCACTGACAAAGTCCCGGTTCGGTAAGTGGATTTCTTTGTCTTTCGTTAGGTGTGTGTAGAATTTCGAATAGAATACAAATGTGTGTTTTGGAAATAACATGTGACACCAATACAAGCCACTGACGTGTCAGTGGATGTCACTAGTTTTTGGTATTGTTGAGATGAGAAGGAGGACAAATGTATAGAAGACTTGTAGTGAAAGGAAGGGAGACGAGGACCCTTTCGACGAACTCTTCTTTGGTTTTCTTTCTGCCTTCTTCGACTGAACAAGAAGAAAGAGAGCATCTTCTTCAATGACAGGGTGACATCCTCATGACAGTTGCAAATGATATGTGCTCCGGTTCACAGCATAAGCCTCATTATTGCAACCAGCGTCTCAGCATCCCTTCTTCGCCCCGCACCACCAAACTTTCATCTATCACACTCCCCAAATACTTCGAACAACACTTGAATTTTATTGATTGTTTCCTTTCCTCCGGTTTATTCAACTTGTCTTCTTCTGAAAAGAGATCAGTAGTGGAATTTACATATTGTACTTGTTTGTGGGTGAAGTGGGATGACAAGTGTGAGACTCAGCAAAACTAAAAGGGATTTGGCTGAAGAACGAATACATGATAAGGAGGTTCTATTTATCCATGTGTAGATTCCTCTGTGCAAACAAATATTCAGCAAAACTTTCACTCTCTTGCGTAATTCCCTTCTGAGATTGAAAAATTTGTTAATATTTTTCAAAGGATTTACAAACAACACCCGGAAGGTGGAAGAGTAGATAGAAATGTTTTTGTGAATGTACTTAATTACCTTTTTGCGTAACAAAAGACAAAATATGAGTAGTGCCATTTTTGTACTTTGTTGTTTTGCAGATAGAAGTCCATTTTGTGACGAGGTAGGAGCTTATCTTCAAAACGACATGAAGAACAATCCCAACATTTCCGTCATAACTTTAGGAAATTATGAAGACCTAGATCAGTACGAATTCATGTCTTTCAGCTATAATCTGGACGGTAAGTGGAAACGAC
>JAQGAC010001315.1:0-14491 GCA_034696585.1 Isotomurus maculatus | reverse complement strand
TATGACGCGATTGGGGTATGAATGTTTGGAATGGTTTTGTAACCAACTTTATTATACTCTCAATTTATAAATATTTATTGCAAGAAGATGCAGCAACCGAGTCCGCGTATATTAAAGTAACCAGCATTATTTATAGCGATCTGATTCAAATTATGAACGAGGATGCAGCTGTGATAACCTAATCATGAACCACGAAGTAAAACTCGACTAAAATTTAGACTGGATTGCAATATGCAAAGCAATGAAAACAAATCTCGTCGCCTCAAAACTACCCAAGCCCAAATACTGTAGAGATGTTGATTTATTCGAACCACGATAAAATCTGAAAGTAGGTTAAGTTTTAGTGGCAGAAGTTGTGGTATTGATATGCCGACTATACCGAACGATTTAACAACAGGTGGCTCAATATTTTTGAATCTTCAGTTCAATCACACCAACGAGCATCAGGTTGAGATTACTCTTAAAAATTCAGAAGCTCTAGCTCTCTAGTCGTAAAGATCCTTAAAAATCCTATCGCCCCAGCAGGTAGAATGAATGGGAATGTGTGATTGCCCTGTCGTGATTTCCTTCAATACTCAAACCACCGTTAGTCTACAAGTGAAGAACCTCTCGGATGTACTTCCCTAACGTAGAATAATAACGAAGAAAGTATACACAGATCACTTAAGAGATCATTTCTGAGAAGAGACTTCCAGTTACCTCCAGTTGGGATCTGAGAAATTGAAGGTCTCTCTTCGAAGATTATTGCTCCCTTTGAACTGGAGTCACTGGAAAATAAAGGTTCTCCAGACAGACATGACCTGCCGCACTTCCTTATTGCCTCTCGAAGTTCCGTTAGGTAGGACGGAGAGCCTTACAAATGGGTTCCTCAGACAGATGATCGTTTTTCCTTGTATCCACTGTTCATCCTTTCCCCTCAAAGGTTGAGTAAAAACTAATGCGTGTGTCTCTAAAATTGTGTTTGTTACTCTCTCTTTTCGAACTACTTGAGTTCAATAAAAATAAACTCATTATTATGACGTGTCTCATAATTCTAAGAATGCAGCGTAAATGTTTCCTAACCCAATCCCCATAAACTTTTCATTTTGTTTTTGTTTCATTCCTTCTCTTCTACGAACGATGTAATTTCACGGGTAAATATTCTGTTATTATCCGCTTGAGACACTTAAAGCTCCAAACAACTTCGTTATGACTTAACTATTGCGAAGAACTTCCGATAAACATGAGTATGTCTGTACTCTATAAATCATACCTGATTTCTCCGAGTGACTTTTTCCCACGGTCGGCTCTTGGAGTATAAACAGTTTTCCAAAACTTTATTCGAAGAACGACAATAAATTCAACTGTAAAACGGAGAATTTGAGAAAGGAAGTGCAATATAAAATGATTGTCACAAGAATTCTCGCGTTTGTAAGTCTTTGCTTGTGTATGGAGGAAGAGAAATCAAATGTCCGGCAAGCCGGAAGAATTGTGAGAGTTGCACACGATGATACAAATGAGTTGAACTTCCTACACTTTTCTATACGCAGTGTGGTGTAAATAGTAAGCTTGTGTTTCAGTAACGGTATCCGAATTTCAGGAGAGATGACAAGCAGCACTACCCACCCGTCGTAGATTCTATAGGAAGGGTCGTAATTTGGATAGTACAATAGAACAGATTGTAAATTGAAAGTCAGAAACTGTAAAGAGAACAGCGAGAAGAGAGAGGCAGGAGAACGTGTGTGTATTTCTATATTTCTATCAACTTCCTTAGTAATTGACTTCCCATATAATAATACAAACTTCCAACTTCCACGGCTAAGATGCAAATGCCATAACCCAGCAGAAGTCAACTTACTCAACCTTGCCTGTGGTGGAACCGTTGTAAGTCTTGGTCTTGTGTGGTTAACTTGAGAGTTTAAAAAGTAACGTGGCTCTCTAGCATCAATCTAAATGTATGATTTTTACAAGCACACACACTACTCAGCTACTATACTGAACACTGTAAATGGTGTGGGTCTGTTATTGTGCTGTATTGCAAACTCTCCTGGTTCAATCAAACGAAGTCGTTGATCTTGTTTCAAAAGTAAGAGTCAGACGAATCACAATCTCTGTGTGTTATCAAAACAGTCACTATTTAACTTCGTGTCTCTTCCCCAATTTGCAATGCACTGTCAGTGAGCGGAGGTACATTTATGTAATAAATGCAATTAGCACAGCAGAGATGCATTTTCATGTGAAATTATAGGAAAACAGTTTATCAATCTAAAATTGCGTTATATAGGATACATTCAGCATTGGCCAATAGGAGATAAATTATGGTAAGACATGACACGCAGATGAACAGATGTAACCTTTAATTATGTACGTCAGATGAGATGCAGTTCTTGACGTAGTTAATTTGTGTCTACGGAGGTACGGAAGCTAGTTAAGTTGATTTCGGTTGAAAAGTTGTTAGCCGTGAAATACTTTTATGGTTTTGTTTCAAGTTGATTCTCACAGGAAATTTTAGTCCGGAGTTCAGTAACATTACATGCACGACAAGTATCTGTTACACAATTGTTCGGCGAGCTCAAGGAGATAGTAATTACTTAGTCTGTCTGGTTTCAGGTCTCAGTTGTTGGTGGTGTCTACTAATAGTTTCAAATATTCGTAATAATTCAAAGAGAACTTAAAATCAGGAATAAAGGCCGCAATTATGAGAAGGAAAGGGAAATGAATGAAAGGGTGAGATTTAGCTGAGGTAAGTACACTTTGAAGTGCAAATAAAAAAGTATAACGATGCACTTCATGTCCGTGCAGATTCGAGGAAGTGAATAAAATGATGAGGATTTGATGAGTCAGGCTTTCAAGTTAAAAGTGAGAACTGTGCTTTCAAACTTGCAATGTGAATTGGGAGTTAGCGTGAAGTAAAAGCAGAGGTGTAATTTGATTCTCGCTGCTCGCCAAACTCACCATTTATGCAGGATGAGCATTCAATTCTAAGCTAATTGTGCATTACATGAGATTACAACAGAGAAGAGAACTTTGATCTATGAATTTGACGAACTATACCAAACAATTTTTTGTAGATGCGATTGTAATGCGAATGTTTTGTAAACACCAGACAACCTGTATCGTGTGCAAGTAATAATTGCGAATCGCTTGTACGCACGCAAACAGTCAGATAACAATAATATTCCCGGAAAATATTTGCAAATAATAATATTTGTTTTTCTGATGATATTTGTATGGAACATGTATGTGAAACAAACGCACACAAGATGGGAACATGAAGTTTATTTGTGAGTACCAGGCACTGGATTAATTATACGAGATAAGGAAGACTATCACCATGAATTACAATCTGAGATTTTAGTCAGTCAATCCGGAGGAATAAGTTGCATAAATACGTATAAACAAAAACATCATGGCACTTGATACGTGTGAGACTTGTTTAATCTCTGTGAATTTTACTTAATAGCTAGTTACATTTATTCCACCAGCTGCGGTTGTCATTGCATTGAATGCGTCATCCTTCATCAAGAAAATCTTATTTAAACGGCGATCAATAAATGAGAATGAGACTGTGTACATGTCTGTATGTTATCATCTTAATTGAAATCGTAGACTGATTGTCTCCTGTGGTTATCCACGCGTGTATGTGAGCTAATTCTTGAAGAACCACAAACTAGAGTTTATATATTAGATAAGTTTTTGATTAACCCGTAGAATTGCAGTGTGCTCACCGAGAGATGAGAATCAGATGATGGGAAAATGTTTCGCTGGCAAACACACACACACTACTGACCTAATTGAGGGTTTTAGTAATTTAGTAGCCAAAAAAAACCGTAAATAAAGTCTCATCCATGCATGGAAGTGGAACTGATAGAGTAAAATTTCTTGATTTTATCTTTGAATTTATTTTAGATGTAATAAGATAACCATTGCCATGAATTTCATTCATAAAATGGATCATCATCATTCATACGAACTCCTTGGGGTTTCATCACACAATCTCGTTAAACATACATATGATATGATGTATGGCCGACCTACCTGAATTCACCGAGTATCTCTCTCAAGGAGTCCCAAATTAAACCACAGACTAACGTCATCTAAGTGTGTAATTTCATCAAAACCATGCCCACCACAAGGAGATCATGTTTCACTAATGTGGGTCTCCAATTTTACAAAAACTGTAATACTTTATTCATACCTGAGTAAACTTTATTGCACATGAAGAAATTGTTTACTGTGTAAAGTGTCTTCTGCTTTCTGCCTGCACCTTATGGTGGTTGGTGGTTATGTCAAGCATTTTGTTTTATAGCCCAAACAAATCCCACAAAATGTTCTGTTATGTAAATAGTCCATTTCAAACGATCACACATATCATTTACGGATGATATACAGGTTTGCGTTTCCTATTTAGTTGCATGATATCTCTTTAGCTTCCTTTACACTTGAATTCATTTATGTGCTCTATCAGTATTCTTACATATGTGAACGTAATTTGCAATTTGCATTTGCATGTCTGTCACAATACACGAATATGCTCATCCTTTCGGATTTTAGATGCGATTAATACAATTACAAACTCAAAGGCTTACAGAAGCAAGTTAAACTCTTTACTGTGAAATAAATGCACACTTGATGATAAAGGAATTAGTTTTACACAAATGTTCCGTTACCTGAACATTGCTTGAAGTTAGGTCACATTGTTTTTCTCGGCGTCAACTGTAGAAAAAACCGTAGATTTTAGCATGCCACACAGACCTGTACACAGGAAAGGTTTTGATGCAAAACTGCAAACTATTCGATTTCTCACATCACTTTCCTGGAATTATTTAGGCCGTGACTTACTTAGAAATGTTAGGAATGTGAGATTTTTGCTTTTTTTCCCGTGATGATACGATTGACAGGTGACCACAAAGTGATGGTTTATTATAAGTGTTTGTTTCCGTAAAACATTATTTATTTGGGGTACCAGAACAATTGAGGAATTGAATTATTTCGTATCCTATCATCAGGGAAATCGCATGGAACAAAAGAGACTGTGAGATAATTTGAAATGCCCAAGACTACCCTTAAATCGTGTCACAATTATCCTTATTAGAGAGATTGGAATCAGTTGGAGTGAACAAATTAAATCACACTCCATTTACAAAACAATAAATTGCCCAGAAACTTAATTGAATTAATAAAACCTACTTTAAGTAGGTGAGTTCAACATCGCCTGAAGACGAAACTGATCTTGTTTATCTTCGGTAGCTTTGTACTCTACCCTCTTTCCTGGTAATTCAATCAACCCATTTAATAGCAGACAAGTACAATACCCAGATAACGATGGTGTGTTGTGAGGTTGTGACTAAAAAGGAAAATAAATTATAGCTGAAAGTAAATCACGCTAATTACCTTTCTATTGTGTTGTCACTCCTTAAAGGTAGAAAAATAGGGTTAATACATTTTGTATTACTTGGTTCTTCCGATTTAGAATAACTTAATCAAATGTTGATTTACTACTTGAAAATACCCCTTCAAATGTAGGTTAAACTGTGCGTGCTAAAACAAACCGAACACAAAAACAGATGCAGGTTTTCAATAGCCTGGCAGTGCAAAATTTAGGATAATGCACGTAGACGTATAAATAAAGGCAAAATCCAAATCTAAACTAGGATTCCTATCATCATTTATCATGATAATTCCTCACGACACAATCTTTAGAGAGATTGTTTAGAAGATAGATGAGAGATTAAGATTTGGCCGGTACCTTAAACGGACACACTTGTGATTCCCATTTACTCATCTTCGCGTGTCCCTAAACTACTTTTAAATACAATTAATTAAGATTAATGTTTTAAGCTCCCGGCTTACTGACCGACCGACTGGCTTCATTTACAATTGCAGACGGGAGGAACAAAAACCCTGTAGCAAGGAAAATAGGGACATGAATTATCACTGGGCAGAATTAAGAGCTGTCCCAACTTCTTCTAATACTTTGTGCAAAATTTATGACACTTCTGCGAGATGCATATCACTTGCAGTTTGGAATTATCACAATTATTTTACTTTTAAGTAGTAATGTTGGGTTGTGTGCTACATTTGCCACGTCCAAGTGATTCCGATGGGCTACTTAGTTATTGTTATAACACAGATAATGTATAATGCATCATAATCACAAGTGTACAAGGTGAATATTACACTCATTGTTATTAAACGCTGGCTTAAGCAGACAACGAGACGGGGAAAGGATAGTTAGTACTTTAGTAATGATGACTATGGGTTTGTAAGCATCAGGTATTCATGAAACACTTGATTACAGTTTAACTCTTGTGTTAAAAGTAAAGTTTGTCTATAATGAATATCTATGCTAAGCTACCACACCACCACTACCACCAGGCAACCCTTTTCTACAAGACGAATGAAGGTAAAGACAGGTTTTAAAGAGGAAACCTGTTAACTCATCATTTTGCTAACGGAATCTTTCTCTCTGTAAGCTTAGCCTGGCTATTTAAGACAGTATCATCGTAAAGCTCTGTAGATATGTGTAGGTACTATTAAGATACTTCTCTCTGGCCTTATCTTTCCCATTGGCATTGGCACTGGGGTGTTCTTTTTTCTTCGTGTACTTAAGCGTGGATCGAAACAGGCTACGCATACAAATCCAACAGACCTATTTATTGCCAGACTCCGTGCATCTATTCGGATGGACTATAAAAGCGCATCTGTCAATAATGATGAGCTTGCAAAGTTAATTATCCATAAAGGAATATACAGTAGTTTTGCATCAGCCGGTTTGACACTGTGCGAAGTCTGCTGCTTATTATCTTCTTTAAAGCTAACTATGCGTTTAATCCAAGAAGATGAGACTTCTTTGTAAATGAGAAGATCGAAAGGAGTAAAAATAGATTCAGGTTCAGGTTGACTAAGTCTGATTTACTGAGAATGATTGATGATGAGTTCATGACGCCTGTCAAATACAAAGAGCGTCTCAAGTGACCCCTGTTCATTTTTTAACTTGTTATCTTTGGTTGATAATAGTAAACTTAAAATTTAGAAATTAATGTTAAAATGTAAGTATTTTTTAAATATGCAAAAGAGATTTTTTAAAATAAACTCACCGTAATGATCATAAAGCTGTGATCGCACCCATCCGGATATTAATACTGACAGTGTAAGCACTAAAAGGGAAAATGTCGTTGTCCAATTCATCTCTTGTCCAAAGTTCAGGAAGATTTGGAAAATTTTGAAGTCTCATTAGTCTCTGGGCTTGATTAGGTGTAAATGTGTTCACAAATTAGATTCCATGTCCAATTGACTCGTAAGTATTTTAACTAACAGAAAAACCGAAAAATTGTGGATTTAGAAGTTAACTTTACAGACGACGATACATGGAGAGTGGTTTGATCTTGAAGGTGGCTTCTTCACTCTTATTCAAAGTTGTGTCAGTACGTTAGTAGGTCGAGGAAGAAATGTAGTAAAATCTCCTCCCAAATATCTTCCCAATTTATTGGTTCCTTTTGGGCTAGACCAGTGAAGGTGTGAATAATGGTGTGAGATTTCAATGAGAAACACACATTAACGACTGCTGGTCAGTTTCGTTCTATTTTCGTAGCAGGTGAGCTATTATTAAAATCATGAGACTAATCTGTTAAAAGTAAATGTTATCTGTGACCACGTCTCAAAGATGATGGAGATGATGATTTCCTTCTGGTTATTCCGTGTCCTCAATTTCTTTCATGAACAGACTTTTTGTTATTTTTATCCTCTTAGAGGCTTTTATAGATCTCGAGTCTTGACTGCTGTGTACTCCTCTTCATTTCTTTTGTGGGCTTCTTTTGTAATGCATTACTAACTGATAATAATATTGAAGGTGAGGAGGGCCAGTTTGATCAGAAGAACAAATATAATCTGTATTTTCACTTAATTTTAATCTAAAAATGTTCATCTTTTTTCTAAGATATAGAGATACGCTTTAAATCTTTAGGTTTCAATGTTTACCAACCCATATAAAAGTGGAGATATGGGTTTCAGTGTCTTAATAAGTTGGCCATCAGGTGCATTTAATTCACGCTTCCAATTTGCATGAAAAACCGGCACATCTACTCCGAGGAGACTTGTTATTATCCCAGTTTCTCTTGTCCATGGCCAGTCGTCAACAACTTATGATCTTCATATCATCTGCTTCCTAAACATTCAATATTCTTCTTCCACAACACCTAATAAACCAGTTACGTCTTTGCCAGTAATCTCAGATATGAAAACACAAAACAAATTCCGTGTTTTCAAGTCCTGGCCATATTAGAAGTTCCAGTGAAAGACTCAATGCCACAATACGTGGAGAAATGCACAACACTTTTTGTGGTTCAGGGACACTCTAAGTGTTACAATTTGTAAGCGGAGTGTAACAAGAAGAAGATCTCGATGGAACTAAGTCGTTATCTTGGTTTATGAATCCATTTAAATCCATTAAAAGCTCACAAACACTATTCCACACTTAGCTGAAGAGACGACTGGAGTGAATTTGTCTTTTAATGGTGCATAATACACACACAACCACTTTACATATATCTTTAAAGAGATTCCTCTGTGTGAGAACCCTTCAGGGTTTTCGGGAAGATGTGCCAATCAGTTCGAGCAATTTCCTTCCACAGATCGATTATTCATCCAGTTTATCCTCTCAACGACCCTGAACCCATTTGATATCGGCCTTCGAGAGTTCGAATCGTAGAAGTTTTGAATTGTCCATGAAAATCTGCTTTTCTACGGTTTGGGTAGCTCAGCAGGGCTTATGAAATTCTTATCAGATCAAATGCGGTGGAGTACTTCTCGCGACAGTTTGTGTGGAAATTCAAATAAGTTTCTGTCCTATTCGATAACCCACGCGTCGTGTTTCTTTAATTGACCAAAATGTTGTGTGAGTCCTTCAACGAGTCTCTTCCATGAAAAGAGATGAGAGATCCAGGGTGAGATTTGGTGAATAAATGCAAAATCTCGGGTATTTGGTATTCGTATGAAAATGGAATAAATGAATCACTTTGAGCTAGAGTTAGAGGAATGACCTACTCTACTAGCAAAATGTAAGTAAGTGGTAAACACATGCATGAAAGAAGGTGTATATAAGTAACTCTTCTTCTTTTTCGATGTCAGTCAACACAGACCTGAAAGAAAGATCCTGTGTAATGCAACGCTACGTCTTTCTTCTTGGGGAACAAAGCCTTCCACACACACACTTTTAAACTTAGTCTGTGAGATGAGCAATCTTAGTAGTAGTGTGGTAATAGTAACAGTGTGCTCGATATGATGGACTATTGAGTACGACCGAAGAAGAGATGATGATACAATGCTGATGCAGCAGTGGGGTAAAGGATGTTATCATCAAGAGGAAGGGGGTATCCCTGTCCACGGAAAGGTAACTTAAAGTCTTAAAGGTGGTTCTCTACTTAAATGAAGGCAAGAAATGAAGGAACACTTTTCAGACTGAGAGAGAACACAATTGCCCCAGAAGCAATTCCCTTCTGGTGCATTTTACTTCATTGCACTACAGCCAGTCAGTTACTTCTTTCTTTCTTGAGACCAGGATTACCTATATATTTCATGTGGGATTGTTAATGATCCACGCTTAGCCTTAGTAGCTCCCGTGAGTTGCATCAGTCATGAGAATTAGATGTAGGAGACCTAGGAGAGAAGTTCAATTACTACTTCCTAATGCGAAATGAACTCCACTGTTTTAGTCTAAGAGGTTCAATTCAATCAATGAGATTTCAAAAGCTGCGTTGGGATAGGACTACACAGAAGGATTTGTAAATTACCAATAAACGCTACTGCTATGAAGAATACTGATGGAGTTGAAGATGAGGAGAATAACATAAATATTGTTATGTGAATTACTGGTTGTATGCTTTGTGGATCTTCTTGAGGATTGTACATGATCAGATTAATATGATATTTCATCTGTATCAGATTTATGGGCCCATAAATTACGTCGAACGAGTTAAAGCAATTTAAGTGCGTAGGTAATAAAATACTTTATTGGTTTTACTGCTAATTAAATCACGTATTGTTAGTTAATGAGAAATCATCTTCACAAACTCTAATTTAGCTTAGTGCATAATTCAATAAGCGTTTGTAGTAGTACTTTACGCAGGTGTGGAAGATTTAATTTTCAGTTATCTGCTGATGATAATTAATTGATCGTTTAAGCCAAGGAATGACGTTAGTTTGGAATTGGAAATTGGAACTCGACTCGGTTGATAGAGGGTAGAATACTTGATGAGACGATAGTTACTTAGCAGACTTACACTCGAGACTGTTAATTTTCTGGCCAATAATTACTGATTCTATTAGTTAATAGGCTGTCTAATTATAATTTAAAGTGCAAGTCATTTTAAAATCTCCTATTGAATGTAGAATGATTGATCTAAATAAATGAATAGGATCCCTTAATGTTCGATTATGCATTAGCATGCTAACAAATTGATGACATTAAATTCAGAGGAATTACCAACAGAAGAGGCAGTTTAGCAATGCAATGGGGAGTTCATTTACGAGAAAAGAAAACGACAGAGTGACACACATATATATGCAAACAATGCAAAATAAATGTCCCAAGCACATTAGCGAATAAATTGTTTCTGAATCGGACTGCATTCAATACAAACTTTATTTTCATTCTGAGTTCTGAGTTTTTTTAAAGTTTCTTTTTTGTCGTTTGTGTTTTTTTTCTTTCTTTTATCGACTGGACGGGCGAACAAATTATCAAACTCAAACACTGATGAGAAAAGCGTATCTTTTACATTGTCTTGTAATACACATAATAACAGTTTAAATTACCACAACGGGCAGCTACGACGATGTAATTGTACCAACAACAAACTGATTTACATACGTACTACATTTACACTCACTGAACTCCCTGTTCACACTCACACCTTCCGTAAAAAATCAGAGTAACCATACTTTATTAACCACCGATTCCGAGAATAATACAATGTTCATACAGCGTAGCATCACGGAGAAAGTTCCTAAAAATCCAATACAGTTCCCTGTCTATGAAAAAAATTTAAATCTTACTATCACATTTGACTAATGATTTTACACATTTTTACTCTACACTCCATGAATTTAGAATGGAACCAAATTAAAACTTAGCACGAATTGTTTTTGTGCTTTTTCCACCGAAGATTTACATTAGATTAGTACAATAATTATATTGTTTACTGTAAGATCCGTAACTCGAATCAACTTATATTAATAAGTTTTAAATCACAAATCTGCCTCACCGTGACTTATACAGTTGCATATAAGTCATGTATTTATAAAATTTAGTGACTTAAAGTTAAAAATTGGGAAATTTTTTGTTTGATCTGTACGGTTTCAATTGGAGCCTCCTTAAGCTACGAGGATTAAGTTATACGCTATAAGCTAGGAGTAAATTCTGAACTAAATCCCTATTATTTATCTTCCCATTATTTCCTCCCGATCTACTTTCACTATTCTCCGCCCGAGGATGAATTCTAGTTGTTGAATCTTCACTAGAATTTGCAGTATTATCAGTCTCAACTTTTATTTCTGTAAGATGAAACGCTAACGTAGAAGATGAAGGAGGTTGCTCATATGCTGGAGCAGGGGGTTGCTCAACAGCAGGAGGGTTTAATAAACTATTTAAAACTGAAAGTTCTGGTTTCTTATCAACAGGATCTTCTGTTGCTCCGACCCCCAGTGGAACTGACGGACCGTCGACATCCATAACGGATGCAAACCAGGGCGCTGCAACCACATCAGGAATAACATCTGCTGGTACAAGCAGGGAATCTTCCGAATTCAGTTGCATTAGATAGGCGGAATTGCTGTCTTCAAACATGTGCTCATCCATAGCTATCAACTTGGTGGCTGCAGGGACGTCTGTCGTACTACTGTGGCTGACAAGAGGATCTTGGTAAAGTGGTGGGTCGACATCAAAGTCGCTGACAGCGTACGACGAGGGTCGATTTCCACTATCAAGTACAATACTTAGGTGACATTCCATGGGATCTGCCAACTCCTCCACCAAACGTGAGAGATCTGACTCTTCATCCCCGTGTTTCGATGTTTCGTCACTTAAAAGCTCCAATAACGCAGATGTCGACTCTTCGTTGATAGCTGTCCTATCGGGGCTCTTAGGTCGGAAGTTGTACCAACAGGGAATAGTGGAAGATGACTCCAAATCAAACGAGGACTTGGGGAATGGAGAATTCGACGAGGAGGTGGCGACCGGAACTGTTGGGGTTCGAGTTGCTTCGTAATTATTTACACTCGAAGATTCGAAAGTTTCACTAGTTTCATTACTACTTTGCACATTCACAAGACTTTCTAGGGCTTGGGCAGTGTCAATTCTCATTACTCGACAAAAATGACGCAGGTCATTAATATTCATGCGGTCAAGCGCTAGAGTCCCTCCACGAGTTCTTCGTAGTCTACAGGGACCCACAGGGAAAATATTCTCACTACTGCACGAAACATCTTCCTTGCGGAGAGATGTTGGATAAAACCTGAGTCTCGTGTTGAGTTCACTTGAGCACCACGACCCCTCACTATTGTCAACGGGCGCGTAGTATTGACAACCCCGCTTTCGTCGAAACGAAAACACCCCCTCATCCTCCTCCTCGCCATCAGAAGGTGAAACAGGTTGGATAAGGTCTTCTTCAGAACTTCCTCCTTCACCTTCTATACTTAACTCCTGAGCATTCGGATAATTCAATATCGAAGGAGCAGAACCTGCCCCCGCGCTGTGGTTGTTTTTAGAAGAGCTTTTATGTCTTCTTTTCTTGTACTGACGTCTTTCTTTACGCGTGAGGTTGGACATTCCTGCATCGTCTTTGATCCAGGAGTTGGGGAAAATTGGAGTAAATGCCGGTCGAACAGGACGCTGCTGTAACGCTTCAGAAACAACACTGCCAGAGTAATCTCCAGCTTGGTATCTTTTCTCGAACACTTCTAATGTTAAATGCAGAAGTTCTCGCTTGGACTTTTCTCTTCTTTTCACCATTTCTAATAAAGTTACAGCTCTCGTTAAGTCCCTCTTGAGTTTGAGCATTTTTTCATATGAACTTTCATCATTCTTTCGGTTTTTCCTGGTTTGCATTTTCTCTGTTCGTCTCCTAAACGCAATGTAGGGATTGTGGTTTGCCACCCCATGCCTAGCTTCGGTTTTGACATGCGGTATTAAGGGATGCTGAGTTTTTAGGCGTTTGTTGAGCCAATAATCGTACACGGCAATTATGAGATCGTCATCTTCTTTTATTAACGCTTTGGCCTCCTGAAGTGTGACTACGGTTTGACCACTCCCCTTTTCTAAGCGGTCCATCATTTCCTCAAACTACAATCAGATACAAACGTGAAACCGGACTGATCCTTCACGTTGACATATCCATCCTTTCAAATCATATACCTTTTCCGGCTTTAAGTCTAATTTCCCAGCTTGTGAACTCATCCATATTTCGTCCTCAGAATCCATATCGTAGTCTGGAATGTCTGTCTCCATCGAGAACGCTAGTTTTAATAAATTTAGAAATGAGCACATACATCCAGTTTGATTAACTTATTAAGGTTTGTCCATTCTTACGCTGCATATAAATAAGCTGTCTGGGCAGCTTATAGTTTTCGGGGTAAATGCGGTCATAGTAGTCTACGTTCTCTATTATGTACACTTCTGGAGTTGGAATTACTGTTCCAGCAACGATTGCCTGCTGAAGGTGGTGTTCCTGAAATTAAAAAGTAATTTTAGTACTGAATGCAGAAATTACTATAAAACTCGTCACTCGTCAGGGCTGATTCCCATCATCAGATCATGAGCATGCCAAAATGCCCTGCACAAATTTATTCGGATTAGCCCAATATTATGATCAGTTTTTATTTAACAAGAAATAGAAGCCATACATGAACAGGTACAGTATGAATTATGAATATTTCGAGTACTATCATCACACCATGTATTCTGAATTTCCAATAAACTGGTAGTGCTCCAAGTCTATTTTCCACGAATAAAGACCAGTAAGAAAGCGAACAAGAGGATAGCTATACTTACATGCCCAGAACAAGATCCCTATCAATAATACTAAAAGAATGAAAGAACCAGCCACAACCTATAGTCTCCACCACTTCTCTACTTGGTGATTCGGTATATATTCAGTTATACCTTATATGCTGGATATTGGTTGTGTTATGCCCTTTTAGCTCGTATATAGTCACTTAGCTTTCACAGTTGCTATATATTTTCCGCATCCCCCGACATAATTCAATATGATATCCGATGGATGTATGCTTCAGTCATACAATTCATATATATAAAGTATGAAAGTAGTTTTCACTAGTATCACGCGTACACAGCACATGAGTCATAATGTGCTAATGTAGTTGTAGTGTTGCATTGCTATGCCACGATAAGAATTAAGAATTATTTCTTACTTCTAATACTTTTCGGATTGCGTAAGTGCTCAGAGTAGGGAACACAGCACGAATTCTAGGATACAGTTTTATTGCATTTTATAGCCCA
>JAQGAC010001314.1:0-14504 GCA_034696585.1 Isotomurus maculatus | reverse complement strand
CTTTAGCTTGTTTACTTCAAAAACGAATTTTGTATTACTTATCTCGTTAAGACTGTCTTGCTGGTTGATATTCAGTCAATTGTAACTGAAAAAATAGTCCTTTTCAGCACGTCTCAATCAAGTCCCTGGTTGACTTTGGTATACTTGAGAGGGCACCGTGGACGCTTGTGTCCCAGTTTTTTTGTCTGAAAAGGTGGATTTGTTCAGTTTGATTCAGCCTCTTACTTTAAATTTTTTCTTTCTTTGCTATAAATTAAATAGGTAACTCTGTTTTGTCCTTTTGTAGCTTCGTGTCTTTTTCTGGTGCAATTTCGTTTTTTACGTTTCAATTATGGATTTTGATTTCTGGAAAGAGCATCTGCTAGTAAATTTTGTTTCCCTGGTGTGTACTTGAAGACAGAATTAAACTCGCTCAATTTTATCCCCCACCTAACAATCCGAGACTTCTGTGGGTTCCGTAGATTCTTGAGATAATTGAGTGAAATTGCATCTGTACGTATTGTAAAAGGTCTAAAAACGGCAAGGCTGTACTTAAGAGCCAAACATTCTTTCTCTGGAATCGACCATTTGAGCTCAGAAAGAATGAATGTCCTACTACTGAATTGAATTAGTCTCTCTAACCGCTTAACTTTGTCTCCTCTCTTTTCTTCCCAAACATGAAGAAGGACTAATGCAAATACATAATCACACGCATCTGTGAGTAGTTCGAAAGGAATATTTGGATCATAGTGGATTTATGTGGTGGCTTCTCTCATTTTCATTTTCAGGGATTCGAATGCAAGTGAGTGTTCCTCACTCCATTCGTATTGTTTATTGTCATTGTTTAGGAGGTCGTACAGAGGCTTCGCAATAAAAGCCAAGATATGAATGAATTTGCGGTAAAAGTTTATCATTACTAGAAATGAACGCAGCTTCTTGACTGTGTCGGGGCATTGCATATTTTTGATAGCGGTAACCTTGTCTGGGTCAGGAGCGATAACTTTAGAATTAATGACGGATCCAAG
This sequence comes from Isotomurus maculatus, assembly GCA_034696585.1. Classification (NCBI taxonomy): domain Eukaryota; kingdom Metazoa; phylum Arthropoda; class Collembola; order Entomobryomorpha; family Isotomidae; genus Isotomurus; species Isotomurus maculatus. The sequence continues at coordinate 13,500 of JAQGAC010001314.1, read as the reverse complement.
GAGTGTGATCTCTCGTATAAAAATTTACAATTCCTCACACGGACTTTCATGTTAATATTTCTGAGGCGTAAAACTGGCTCTTTTAAATTGGCATTGGCTGTGAGCCCTGTCTTTCCATGAGGCGTTAAATCATCCATATACACTGCTACTCTTCCTTTTAAATCCCCAAAAACTTGATCCATTAGTAACTGGAACTCGTGAGGGCCCTTCGCTAATCTTAAAGGCATACGCTTATAGATGAAGGTTCCTTCCTTAGTTACAAAAACAGTCTTTAAGTGCGAGCCGTCAGTCTCGCAAATCTAAATTTGCCAGTATCTACGGATAAAACCTATCGAATTAAAATATTTACTGTGATCTAAGGAGTCTAATAAATCATCTATGCGAGAAATGTTATAACTTTGGAATGTAGTAGCTGCATTAAGTGCCCTATAGTCCGTTCAAAAACGGATCTTGCGTGTTTTCTTATCTTTTGCTAGTACAACATTACTAGCCCACGGAGTGTAACCTCGTGTAATCACACCACACTCCAGCATTTCCTTTACTTGTGCGGAGATAATTTCATCCTCTTTTCGTGAATACCGACTCCATAGTCTCTGTCTGACTGGAGGGTGATCTCCCGTTGGTAAACTGTGTTCTACTATCGAGGTGCATCCAAGCTAATGATAATCCGTGGCAAAGACGTGAGGGTGCGCTTTGAACGGCAAGAGACGTTCTCTCTTCTGAGTTTTGTATGGAAACGTGAGTAAAGAACAGGATAGTGTAAAGTTCAGAATGTTCTCTTTTATTCATTTTGAATATCCCAGAAAGGTTCTAGAAAGCACGATTTTCTCCACAGACTACAAAGGAAGTTACAAACATCTCTAGGACAAGTTGGATTGTGAAGTCCTCTCAAATAGTTGTTCAATCGAATAAGCTTCCATTGAGCTACAGCTTGAGGTATGAGGTTTTGGCAAGTTACTACTGATTCTGCTGCTGCTGTTTAAAAATCCAAAAAAGTAATATGACATTGAATAAAGAACGATAAGAACAGTTATTTTTTGAAGAAGATTTCAAAGTTTATTTCATCTCAAAGAAAACAGTTTAAGTGGTAAAAGAAAATAAGGAATGGTAATGTTTAACATGTTTATCAACTGAACTAGTCATTTTAAGGGTGTTGACCCAAAACCTGCGGATCCTCTTTTCTTAGTAGCCTGTAACACAGACGTAACTGAAGCATGCTATAAATTTTTATGTAAGTAGATTATTTCTGTTAGTTCTGCAATTTGCTCAATTTTAAGTTGAGCAAACCGATGTATGAAGCTGAAAATCTTGTCTGAATGATTGAAAAGCAGGAATTAAATTTGGCCCTCATAATCCTAATCGATGACACCTCATGTTTACATTGACAAGAAAATTATGTAATCTGATAAAACCCTTTCAAGAAGAATTGAAAATGTTTTAGTGATGTAAAAGTAAAGATAAGTTTTACAATGAATTCACTACAACTTATCTACTGTTTGAGGCAAAACAAACGGATAATTATTAAACGTACCAACCAATTTCTATTTTCTCCCAACCAAAATTTCTAAAATACCCAATTCTGACTGTGTTCAACCAATAGAATTTTGACCCCAACCAAATTTCTGAACTCCTCAACCGATTACTTATTTGTTCAACTTGAGAATCTTTATTACCTGTTGAGACTCGGGGGATAAATTTGCTTATTATAGCCGACTCATTCAATAATGGCAACTTTCAAAAACTTATCTTACCACGCCGACTCTAGCTCGGACGAAGAAACTGCTTTCCCACCCGCTTCCAAGGAAAAAACCAATCTTTAAATTCCTTCATCAACTCAGACTTTCTGAGGGACCTGCAATAATCTCACCAGAACACCTATCATCAACCTGCGAAGAGTTCTCCGAAGTTCCCCAAGATTTAGATAAAGCTTTCATTGTGGGAAAGAAGATTAACTTTGCGGAAATGGACTAATTTCTAATTTCTACTCCCAGACTGCTTTTCATCTCAAGGGTGCTTATGGCCCTCTAAAGAGCTTGACCTACATAATGACGCCCATAAGGAATATTTCTTGTTGGAGATTAAATTAAGCATTATAAAATTGAATGGTCGGATTGACCTGCAAATTGCTACACATGACCTTAAATATATTCTACATTGTAGGTAATACAAACTTAAGCTCCATCGTCACTAATTAACTAATTGCAACAATTATCTCACGCCGCCCCAGAGATAGTACAGATCTTGCTGAGACCACGCATTATTATGTGGGAGGCTCTTAAATGACATGAAAATGTTACAGAAGGGACTCTGAACTACTTCACACTGACGCAACTTACAAACTACTTCGGAATGACTTTTTGGTTGCTGTTATTGGAACATCTGACAAGTCTTGTAGTTTTCACCCTTATGAAATCGAAATGACGACAGGGGAAACTACAAGACTTAACACTTCGCGAGTTTTTTCGTGCATAATGAAGCTTTTTGAGAATTGGTCGTTAGAGCGAAATCCACAATCAATTGACTGCAAAATTTTCCATACAGAACCTTATCTTAGTGATGCAGTATTACCCCTGATTTATACTCGGAAATCAAAATCAAATTACGGTGAAAAAGAGCCGTTCATAAGCTGAACCACCCCCAACCCCCCTAGTTTCCAGGGGGAGCGGTCTTCTACGAATGGCCCTTCTTCGCTTTAATTTAATTTACTATCATTCAAATTACAAAAGCATTAATAGTTCCTTAATTTGAATATTTGGCCGCGTATATAAAGTAAAAAGACGATTTGTTAATGTTGGAAAATAAAGTAATTGGTTGGTGATTTTGAAGTAATTTTGTGGGAAATTTTTGACCTTGGTTGAACACAGTCAGTATTGGCTATATAAGAAAATTTGGTTGGTGTTTTTTAGAAATTGGTTGGATACTATTAATAACACCCAAAACAAACCCAGAATCGACTCGTATGTTTGTTCAAGTGATGAACTCGTTAGTAATAAAAACACACTACACTTTGTCTGCATTGTAAACACAGAACCTTCTCGCAAGGACGGAACCTACATGGGTTGTGTTTGCAAGACTGGCGAATTACAGTTTTTTGATAGTTTAGGTTTAAGCTTATCATCATACGGGAATGATTAAGTTTGTAAAATCACTTAGGTGTAAAATAACCTCGTCTTGTCTTCGAGTTCAATCCCTAAAATCTTCTTTGTGTGGTCAATTGAGTTTATACTTTATATATCACAGACTTCTCGGGGTTACATTCCAAGATATTCTTGAGTTTATATGTGGAAAAAATTGCATCTTCAATTCTCCGAACAAATCATTTTCTAGCAACAAAGGACCAAATGAAGTACTGTCTACTACTAGGACTTTACATCTTAACCTCCAATAAAATAATAAGGTGCCAATAGTTAATGACAGATAACTTTCTCCAATCACTGGGAGTTCATCGCCATTTGCTGTGACCAGTCTTACACTACCTTAATTTACACTTATTTTATCTCTATTAAGTATTTCGAGTTTCATAAGGCTCATTCCAGACCCTGAATCAATGACAGCACAAACAAGAGTTCCCTCTAATTAAACACGAACATAAATCTGCTTTCCTTCACCTGTGCTTAAGATTTTTGTGGGTGTTGTAAATCGGCTGCAGTTATCTCCCCCTGTGATGGCTGCTATTGACGGTTTTAATGCCGTTGTTGTCCGCTTTCCCCTGCAGTGGTTTACCGAGGTCGCTGTTTGTTTGGAAACTTCCGACAAGAGTATGAGTTAGATGCCTGAGTATCAGTAGTGCTCCTACAGTTTCTTGCAATGTGTCCCTTTTTGTTACGCCGGTAGCGTAGTATTGGGGCGGTTGGAGTATTTTGTTGGCTGCTCCATGGAGTATTTCTGATTCAACTGCAACACCCAAGCAGAACTTGATAGTCTATAAGCATAGCATTATTATTATTACTATTATTATTATTATTATTATTATTATTATTATTATTATTATTATTATTATTATTATTATTATTATCATATTCTCTTAGGAATTTGATCGGCTCTACATCGTGTTGTCCCCTGAAGCTCCGGATTGGCTTTTGATTAATGAATGGAACCGTCATAGGGACCTGGTGAAAGGCTTGAGGTTGCAGCATCGGGTTTGTAAAGAGACTATTTGTGGGTGCAGCTACAGCTTCTGATTTCTGTTTGTCATTCAAAATGATACTTTCTTCCATATCAAATGTGTCACCTCTCACCACTCGAGCTCCATAAGACAGTCGGATTCTAGGCTTCCTGACAACTACTTCCGGTTGAGGGGTAATCGCCTCCTTTTTATCTGTTATTTGTTTGTCTTCTGTGATATGAAGGGTGTCTAAGTGGCTTTAGAATTCGTTTTTAACTGTTCCTGGCGCTGCCATGTATTCTCTTAACTTTTTCTGTAATGCCTCCTCAATCTCACGATAGCCACTGTGGAGTGATCCTATCCTCCGTCCTAGTATGATTGTCGCATGGTAATATTGATTAGCAAAGGACAAAGGAGAATTAAAGTGTCTCCAGCCAGCAATCAGATCTTTCGTCCTATCTTGCTCATTCAGTCCGTGAACATTTTGCACTAACTACTCGTCAGTAAAGTCCAACGGACTCCTACTGTCCTGACCTCTTTCTCCATCAACCTCTTCTCCATTACCTGGAGTACCTTGGGCTGTATCTGTAATAGTGAAATCTACTCACCTTCCTCTACGAAAATTAACGTGAGTATTTCTGCTTGAATTCGGAATGCTACTGTCTAATCTAGTCGCACTACCACCTAGATGAGGATTAGATGTAGTCATGCAAATCCATTTGAATGCAGACTTATCGTTCTCCAGTTGTTCTTCAGTTGGGGTGGAAGGTTTAATTGGAGTTTTGAAGACGTGATCCTCGAATGGAAGGGTAGGGCATTTTAGGTCGGATTCCTCGGGTTGTCCTGTGGCTTGTTCTCTTCTTAGTTTACGCAACGTGCACTTCTCGCTTCAAGATTGAGATGAATTCTATACAACCGGCTTCTTATTCTTACAATGTCTATTTTAATATTTCTAATCTCCTGTTTTTGTCTTTCAGTTAATCGAATCTGACCTTCAAGGTCCTCGGCACTAACACTGCTTACGCTCATGTCCAATCATTCACTGATTCTGATTATTGTTTCATTGTCTGCTCTTGTCTTCGTACGCAACGACATAAATCGAAACAGTGCACGCCAAAAAAATTGAGACGAAGAGTAAAAATGAAATGCTCACAATGTTCAATCCTAACAAGAATTGAAAAGATTTTGTCGGTAGGTAGAAACAACCACAACACAATTGAAGTCCCGTTATTTTTAACCCTATGAACTACAGGTCCATCGTAACTAGTAACTTGAAGACAAAAGGTTCGGGATCTCGATTTACTTATTACGAGATCCCACAGCTGACACCATGAAATATTTATTTCCCAGTTACTTCACTGTGGTGTCTTTTAGGAAATTGAATTAAAGTCCTCACTTTCACAAGAGTAGGCAATTTAAAAAAATTTTATTCATCACTGTTAATAAGCTTAGTAGTTAACTCCAAAACCTCTCTGTCCTCCCTTCTTCTCCTTATCCACACTCACAGATATCCAACCACTCCGCATTATCTATTCACTTGACTACTTCCATCTCCAGCACCTCTTAACGCTGAGACATTCTCATACATAACTAGCATAAATCTTAACACAATAAAAGCTTACGCTAACAATATATTGAAAATAAACTTTATGATTTAATCTGCCTAGAAGTTCATCAACTATTTGAGCTAAGAATGAAATTGAGTCTACTATGACCAACTTCATTACTTCTTTAATTTTGCTTGCTTGGATTCATATATTGCTGTTATAACCCATTGCTTAGGATAGGATTTATTTAGTTAATACAACCTGAATAATTACAATTCTACGTGCGAATTGTAATGCGTGCAGCAATTTTACTTTATTCTAAACATAATAAAATGCCCTTGTTACCATTATTCTATGCTGAATGTAAAATAGTACTAAAACTACGCAATCTAAAACAAAAACTTAAGTTGTGTAACAGATAGTTTTAAGTAAATAAGATAAAACATACAAGTTGCTCCATTTTAACTAATTTAACCAACTCAACCTGTATTAATGAAAAGCAAATACAAATAACTAGATTTAAATTCTAAAAAGTCACCACACAAAATAGTTGGTGTGTAGTTTATGATTATGTATTAATGTATCTGCATAAATCTTCAATTCGATTCGGTTCAATCTACACTCATTTCATGAAAAAAATAATCTAATTCCGCGTCTGTCCTTAAAACTCAGAATAAAATAATGTTAAATAATAATAAATATTAACTATATTACCTAGATATTAACTTATATTATATCTTAACTTAATAGATTGTTTATGATCGTAAAAAAATTGCAGTGTCACATTTAAAAAGCATCATGTAAAGTGTAATCACTGCTATTATTCAAAATATTCATTCAAGTGCAATACTTATTCGAACACTTCAGCAAATATTCTAACAAAAGTGTGTTCTTCTACATAATGTATTGTAAGTGCGTTGTTTTTTAAATAAATAATGCAAATAAAAGTCTATTGTATTCAAAATAGCCTTTAGCTGATTTAGTCCTTACTTGTAATACACAAAATGCATTTACAAAATAATAATTTCAGCATAATGAATATTATTTTTACAATCTCCTCGTGTGTATTTATGGTACGTGTTGTTTTAATAAAGGCATAAGTTTGCGTTGCTTGCTGTAACTTTTAAAAATGATTATAAATGAGTTAACATTGTTCTAAAGGAAATCAACCACAATGGCCAACCAGACTTGGTTTGTTTTCGAGTATCTTTTCATTCATATTTGGAGTGTATTTTATGATATTGACCCAGATTCGGATTTCGGGAAGATTGCTGAATGTTGGAAGGAAGGAAATATGTGACGACTATTCCTAACGCGTAATCTCAACATTAGAGGTAAGTCATCTTCGTCTGTGGGACGGTTACACCTGCATGTAAATTCAAATGAAGCTTTTTTGTTGTTGGCTAAATATAACAACTGCATTACAATTAATACGCAATTGGTACTGAAGTACTAAAACTAATCATTCACTATTGACACCTCTCTAGATAAAATGAAGTACATTGTGTGTGAATTCAATGGATCAACTGTATTATTCAAGCTTTCTCATGTCAGGAAATTCTGCATTAACAATCGACACTTACTTCGAGTGTATTGACACTATTTGGAAGCTAAGAGGTTTGATTTATTGTAATTGACTCGTATTGTTGTGTTGAATACGGAATTGAATTCAGTTACGTGCATAAACATATTACAATGCTATTATTACAATTTCACACTATATTACACAGATAAGTGACCCTATGATTACGACGAAATGGTTACGGTGTTGGTTCAGAGTTACCAGAAGCACCGTTTAGTTCAAACTAAACCTTTGAATCTACACTTTTTATTGACGCCAGCGAATAATTGACCACTCTTAAATGTTTCACCAGCCCTTGAATTAGTCATGCACTCAATCCATCTTTATCTCAGTAAACAAAGACTGACACTGATTGAAGCTTGAGTTCATTTGACAAATCAATGGCAACAAGTCTGAACTGAAGATGAAGCTTTTGAAGACTCGAACACCTTGTCTACCTTTTCCTTCAAAATGTTTTATCCATCAGTGTTACATCACCAGGCTTCTTCAAGAGACTTCAGGTAAGGACAAGCATATGTGGTTTTTTCAATATGTTTTTTTGTTCTTATCCTCCATAATCAGATGGTTTCAAAAGCTTCTCAATATTGTCAATAACATATTTTGGAATCTTGGATTCTTGGAAATTTGCATCATCTGTTTTACAAGACTTCCAAGTACACCCACCTAATTTCAACTTACATGTTGTCTATTTTCATTAAATATTTTGTATTCAGTATGCTGACTAACTTATCATCACCAAAGTGGTTTTATTTAAGCAAACTTTTAACAAATTATACAATATTTGGGCGTGTTTGATCTTTAACTGCATTATATTATTACTATTGGGTCAGTTTTAATGGCTATATCCATGGGAAAGATAAGGAGAATATTACAGAGATATGCCAGTAGGGGGGTTTATTGAAAGGATTGTCTATCAATCCCAACAGAAGCATTATTTGGAGAAATATCGTGTAGATATATTACGAAGATTATACTCTTAAGGAAAGCTAAAGTAGCAAATAATTGTTTTGAAGAAGTATAGCATATGTATTCGATCTTTTATTTGGACGGCATGTCAAAGAGCTTAAATAAATTAGCTTTTCTGCCTATTTGTTTAAATCCGCTAAGTTCGTGATGGGTCTAATGAGTTTTTCTCGTTATTTTATTGTTCATTGTCCATTATGCAACAAGGTATTGATTTTTTTAGTGTCCACACCGCTACTTAGTATTAGGGCCGGTTAAATGTTTAAGCGAACGTAATATACTGAACACATAGTCTAATTAATCACATTTATATTAATTGAAATGCATTCAATTCCCTTGAGGTTAACAATTGTCTAGTCGATAACAATTTCACCTAATATCATACTAAACACCCGTCGTAAGAAATATATGCAGGACGGTATTACGTGGAGAATCTACTAACTTTTTAACTACTTGTTGCACGACAGCCGTCAACAAGGTTCTTGGAGAACTTACTAACTTCGTATTTAAACAGAGTTGCTACGTTTTAATGCAATTGAATGTGAGCTTTTATAGAGTCGGAAGATTCCAAAGCGAATGATGAAAAATATCTACACGCTTGCTGATAGTTACACAAGCAAGTGAGGACATATTCTGCAAGCATGGCGTATTAGTGATTACGTGAATAATGAGTTATTGCTCACGTGAGATTCATTTATAATCATACAGGATTAGAGGTAAAAATCTACTTCCAGTTACCTTAATTGCAATAATGCTAGCTTGCAATAATTTCACTTGACGCAATCAACACTGTATAAAAAAAAAGCTGCAAAGAAGAGAATTTTAATCCCCATTTCGATAAATAGTGGTCCAATTGCATGCAGTCGGTTTACTGCAATTCCTGCATGTACTATGAGATTAAGCGTCTAGCCGAAAACAACCTTTTGAGTATCATATTAGAGACATTGTGCCGGAAAAATGAGCAGATCTGCATTGTGTGGAGTAAGTTATGTTGCTAGCTAAATAATTGCAGTGTTTGATAGCATACAGACACTATGAGATACTTCGAAAAGCTTATCTATATGTTTCCACACGATTTATTTGCATTTTTCACTAGCAATTAAAGTTAATAAGGACAGGACACATTCATCAAATGTGTATTATTTCACATCTAAATTTAAGTCATACGTTTGCCGGAATCAAAGATATTGCCGACAGTTTTAGACCCAATGCAAACTAACCTAATCGCAATCAGTTTAGATTAAAGAAGACGCCCTTCCCATAATGAGCACCATATCTAATAAGAGACGAAAATAACAGGATTCATTTCATATTAGGTTTAGAAGCTTCTTTTGCAGTATTTAAGAGATTACATTGGTTCTGAATATGCTTTAAAACAATGGAGTTATGTTTTATTGCTTAAGGTAAATTATGTGGCATGATTTTTTTTGTTTATAGTTTTATTTAGTGGCAATAATTAACACAAATTCTGATCAAGTGGTTTAATTGTTCGTTGATTACCCAGAATTCGTTTTTAATTATTCTATTACTTTTATGACTCTAAGCCTACAAAATTCTCAACCTGAAAATAAGTGTCATGCTTAAAATATTCACATAACACAAACTGACCTTCACTGAGGCTAGTCTTCTGCTTTTGTTAGCTAAAAAATAACGCAATCTCCGAACTCCATATTTTTTCCAAGTAAGAATACCACGAAATTTTAGTTAATTAAAATTCCAGGGTTACCAAACTAGCCATCCACTGGTTTTCTCATATTTCTTCCGGCTTTTTTGCGCTTTGAATTCTCCTTATGTCCTAATTATTAATATGTTTCCTCCAAGTCTTCTTTAAAATCACTTGCAACCGGTTGATAGTCTACAATAAAATATGCAGGTTAGTTTGGCCGCTGTGTTTATTACCAAATTAAACATAGTTTGATTGTAAAATCATTTCAAATGTGCTCATTTGAAATTTTTTACAGTTTGGAAATTTTAATATTCTAAACCCATAAATCTGCAAAAAACGTAATATAACACCGTAATATATCTACCCATTAAATAACCTTCATGACCCGTGCATTTATGCTCCGCAATCTGAATAGCTTTTCGTTCTAGGTGGATGTTTATTTACCTTGAAAATTCTCATCACTATGGTCGGAAGCTTCAGTCGCACTCCAACTTGTGGCAATCATTCATTCTTAATCATCTGCTGCAGAGCCTAAAAGCCATCTACATCTACAAATTAAGGATTGCTCATCTTATAACTCGGATTAACGAACAGTAAGTTACATTGATAACAATTGCTGATTAAACCTCAGTAGTGAGGATTGCCACAAAAACATGTCCTTTATGTATTTTAGCGCACATCTATTGCTTTATGTACGAGAGTTTCCTCGCAACCACGGTGACTCAACAGTGATGGTTACGGTTCTCCAGTTATATCATACAATCTCCGAAAACATCCAACGTCAGGCCCAACGCCGTAAAGTTAAGCTGGAATTTACGATTAGCTACGCGCACAGCTGGTACTACTAAAAACCATTAGATCCAAATTTTCTCACGTGTAAAATCATTGACCCATGGGGAAGCTTTCTTTAAATTGTATGTTGACAATTCATATTTTTAGTCAACTGGCAGAGAATACATTTTAAAATTATTAACACCTCAGACGCATGATTTTACTCAACGTGAAATCTTCATATTTAGTTTCACTTTTTCATAACACTGGCAGCAAAATTGTAGGCTCAGTAATACAAAGTTTTAAAAATGTGTCTGTTCAACTCCCTGAAACACACGATACTACTCTGGCGCTTCCTACATTAGTATGAATTTTGACAGAATTATTAAGGATTATTTTAAATGATTTACTTGAATTAATTTAGTTACTTTCATATAAGTGCGTTTATTTTACATTCTGTTTGCAGTGGGATCTGTCAGGTTTTCAGTATGAACAGTTAAAGAATTTTCGAAAATTAGCGACTAAACTTTGTTTATTTCTGGTGTACAGTTACTAATAACCTGATTAGAAACTTCCACAAGATAAAACTTGACATGTTATAACGGAACTCTATTTCGACGGAGCCGATGCCTGTTGCATCAAGGCATATAGGTTTGTTTGAAATTATCCCGCTTAAGTTTGAAGAAAACCAAATATTGGTTATAACGGAAAGTAAATGTACTCCACGAATAACGTTGCTTCCACTGGACTAATTTTCCGTGCTTTTCCTCCAACCCGTAGACAGAGAAAATAGACAAAGAATTCAAGGTATGAATTCTTTGCATTATATCACCATACAGAAAGTTGATTGTTTTGTATGCTTTACAAACAGCAAACCTTCTGCGTATTCTTGAGTAAACTTGTTGCATTTATTACATTTGTAACATCCAAGCTGGAAAATGCATGCCATTCAAGGCTAACCGACTTGCGGCTGCATATATTCAAAATGTGGTGCGCAATTTAGGGCTCAATTCTATTACACAATTATCAAAATGTACCGTAGTATTTGTGAAGAGCATTGCCTTATGGGACTACTAGGTTATGTTAGTTGTTTTTGCTTCTTCGTTGAGACTAGTTTTTGCAATTATGCGTGTTGTTGATGATGGGGGATTGGGAGTAAAAGGCACTGAAACAAGGATATAAACTTCGGTTTGTAGATTTGCTTACGCTTAAGTAGGAAATAAACATAGGCAAGATAGAATTTCCTTAGACTAGAGAATGTGAATTGAATCATAGACCAATAAAAAGGGTACAATTTATGGCAATATTGAAGAGCGGGAATGTTAAGTAGCAAAGCTTCATCACGTGTATATGTAGTTTTGAAAACAATGAAGCCTGGAATCCTACAATTTTTAACCGGGAGAAACGAAACGTGACCTGACGAAAGTCAGCAATTTAAAAACCGGGTGAAAGGAGCGCTGCTTGTCCAAAACTGAATTCTCGGCTGTATCCCTCAAGTCTATAAAACAGTTACTTTGGTCTTATTAAAGTATTTTCTGGTTAGTGTAAGATATATATTTAAATTTGAGTACGTCTCCAATCATAACGAGGGACTTACCAGAAAACCTTTGTTCTACTCAAAATCTTATTGTCACCTATGACGAATTTCTCGTAAATTTTTACAACTTAGCAACGATTATTTATCTTATATAACAAAAAATATAGTTTTAAATTACCTCCTCACCTCTGCATACAAGGCTTGTGAATGGTCCAATATTATTTCATTCAACTTTTGGTCCTATTGTGCTGTGGCCCGTTCCTCATGTATTTGGTTCCAACGATTAAAATAACTTAAGAAGGCTACTTTTCACGAAGAGTTGTTAGAGCTTTAAAGAATAAGATTTTCCGTTCCTCACCACCTTTAATTTAGAAATAGGTCTGTAGCTTATATCTGCAAATTCATAACGTAAATGCTTGTTTCCTGACAATTGTGCATACAGGACGGTTTCTTGTCTATCAGAGGTGCTTGAATCTGTCTTCTACAAGCTTCCGATCATTTAAGGTTAATTCAACTCGTCCAATTGTACTTCTGAAGTGGACATTTAAGTGTCGTAAATCTATGACCGTTTAGTGGTGTTGAAACCTGACTTAGTGGTGGTAAACGGTTTCTTTAAGAAGCTTTAAAGTAACATTTACGAATAAGAAATGACTTCCGAGTAGGAGAAGTTAATTCTTTTTGGACTTAAAAAAAAGAAGGCAAAATGTTTGATCTGTGGTAGAAAGAAGCTTGAACATTAAACTTAAGGTTGAGATTAAACTGATTAAGCAGTGTGTCTTGCCTTTGCAGTGAAGTCTCTCTAGTTCCATGTAGAAGTCCCTCTTGCCCTGCGTCTCTGCCCCGTCGGTTGGGTGAACCCGTCCTAAGAATAATCGGAGCTCACCCTGCGTTGTGTATGGGCCCCGATGAATTCGACGAATCCACGGCCTTAAGGAACAGGGAGGTGAACGTTCAGGTCATCATCGTTTCATAGCTGTATACCTGCATGGCCAAAAAAGGGCCCCATAACAGTTGGAGTCTTATCAATCTCCAAGGGTTTTGCTATAAAATTTTCAGGTCATAGTAGATGAAATACCACGCAAATTTCTCTCGTGGCTGCCAGGGCTGTAAGCTGCTGATCCTCACGGTATGAGGTGTTGGTATTTTTAAACTAACACTGCTACACCCTTTAGTCGGTTTTGTGTGTTTCCTGTTCAAATAATTGTGAGTCGTTTGTTTCCTTGGCTTCACGAATCAATCAGCATTTAGGCGCTTGATGTTTGGTTTCCGTGATCACCAGCATGTTTAAGGGAGTCTAGCATGACTGTCGTGGTTGACAACTTTTTCGAA
>JAQGAC010001313.1:0-14510 GCA_034696585.1 Isotomurus maculatus | reverse complement strand
CCAGGGACACATTCAACAGAGAAAGTACAAAAGATACTCGTAAAACGTAAACTTTTTGCCTCTAAATAAGTACACACCATGTACACACACACAAACGTGCATCAAGTTCACGGAGAAGGGTTGATACTTTTTATCCCGAGGTCATAAAAAACTTTAGAGAAATGCAAAAAGTTGCAAAAACCGGAGAGGGGAGAAGGGACTGAATGCATAATGCATTAGAGAGGATAAAGATAATAATACCAACCTGGGGAGTTTGGGGATCAAAACTATCAGCAATGCGTCTCAGGTCACTTCCGATACTTCGATAAGTGCACTCTACGCTGAGCTTGAGGCCGAAGGATGATGACTCAGAGTCCTCATCAGTCTCATCGTCGTCTTCATTAATGTCTCTCAAGGTGTTAGCATACTGGGCACCGGACCATGAGGAGGAGGATGATGAAGGATTAGTATGACGAGGTGGCAATTGGTGACAGCTCACCAAATCAGGTAAGGGTAGGAGTCTCCCAGTTCCATGTTCATTAGTCTGATTATCTGCACAAGAAAAGAAACATTTGTTTAAGTAAAAGTACCTCCAGGAGTAACTCGTCACTTTCTCCACAAACATGAACGCAGACTACTCATACTCTCTCATTATAATAGTGTCGGATGATGATGTCTCACTCTCTTTCCTGATACGAAGAAAATGAAGTCTGCATGTGGTGAGGTGACTAATCAGACATTTAAACAACCCCAGGCAAACATACGAGGAAGGTGGGATAAGAAAACAATGCAAAGTAGTTCAAGGATGTTCGTTGAACTTAGACTTGTCGTGTGGTGACAGAAGCGTGAAGAGGAAGTGCAACACTGAACTAATCTTACGCAAAGACACTACCAAAGTATACGTATAATACATATGAGTTAAATAGTAAATATGTATAGCAGACGTACATAATACACAGGTAACCTGTAAGAGGTACCCGTGAACCTGAACTAACAAGTTGTGCCACTCTACTAAAATACTACCCACTTCGGACTTGTTTTGATGATGTAATCGCATTTCATTATCAAAACTGACTCAACCTCTCTCTCTCTCTCTGTTTAATAAGCGTTCGATAAGGTCTGAATCACTCGTATATATTCTGCAGGAGCAGATATGAATAATAATATTTATTCTGTATGCAGTTGGTGTGCGTGTCTCGAGTTACCCCAATAAACAACACTTGTTTATCTCCCCACAACTCCCCTTGCATTAAAGTACCCGAATGTTAATTCACTTGGGGTAATTATCGTTCAAATCAGCGATCGCTTGGTGATTGATCTGCCTACACAGAATAGTCAATGAGAGAGGATAGGTAAGCGTACGCTATGATGACACAGAGTCCACCTGCGCTGCGTGTGCACCTCTCACCTATCTCCACTCACATCTCCACATTAATTATTCCTACTATCTCCGGTCATCTCCACTTGCTCACCAGTTGGTCACTTCCACCGACAGACAATTTACACCCACTCACTCGCTGTGTTGCGGTCGAAGGGTCTTGATTGCCTTAAAGTACCCTTCTCCATATTTCCATCCTCTAATATTCCGAAACATCAACTATCAACATCGATCCTTCCTAATTGCTTTCCCTTCGTCTCAATTACACACTACACACAAGTACAGGTCTTCTCTTTGAGTCAATCACCCATCCTCCCCTGGGATTCGGTGGTGTGATGCTCAGAGACTCAGAGTGAATGTGTGTTCGACTGTTCGAAAACGTTTACACATAGCCTCCCTGCTTTGTTGTCTCTATTCTTTAAGTACCTGTTGTTCTTTCTGTGAACTCAGGTGAGACTGCCAAAAGATTGGTTCCTTGAAATGAGCTCTGCACTACAACTAAAACAATATGAGAACTCTTTCCAGATTTCTTCCACGAAGAACGTGTGTGTGTGTGTGTCTCCGTCTGTCTACTCTTGGCTTAGCAACTCAATGTATACTCACCCATTAATTTAAGGATTACGTATTCTTATCAAATTACCTTCCTATCTACTTCTATGCTAATAATCCCCTTAATCTTCTACAAATCCTACAATCCAACTTCCCCATGTTTGCTGAGTAAACTCTTTGAGACTTTGAGAGTATTGAGAGTCGCAGATTCCCCTAAAAACCTTTCTCTCGTACTTTCACTTTACTTGTAACGTGTGCTGGTGTAGGGCACATTGAGACTAATTGAAAAAGCTTACCTTGATTGAGTTGCATTGTGTTGGGTCTACTTTCTTCAGCTACCACAGGTTGAGATGGAGTGGAGGATGGAGCGAATGAATTGTAGATATGAGCAAGTTCAGTGATGAGCTGATGAAGGAACGACACTTGTTGAGAGGTCACTCCACTAATCGCTGGAGAGGCACTTCCATCTCCACTCACTTGTCTCTCAATTGTACTTGGAGGCTGGTGGATGACATTATTATTAGTAGAGTTCGACTGGCTACTTGGATGACCAGAAATCTCGTCGTAGAACGGAATAGCCATAGTGTTGAAATAAACTTTGTCGTTGAAACAAAAGGATAATGTGGCAGTGGTGGAAGGTTTGAAGGGAGAAGTACCCCACTTCATGAAGAGAACTTTTAGGCTTCCGAGCACTTGTCACACTTTGGCAGTGGTTCGTTTCACACTGGCAGTCAGAGTCTCAGTAAGTCTCAATTCGGATTCAATTCGAGAGTACGTGTGTCTCGTTCAGAGGTTTGAGCAAGAGTGAGGGTCTCTCTGCCCCTGGTTCCCGTTTAAAACCCAAACTTTCCTTCCGTGTCTCGTTCTCCCTACCTATCTACATGTGGATGGATATTATGGAGAGCTACCAACACTGGAGAGGCTTAAACACTTGCACCCGACAAGTTACTTGGTCAGCAAGAGAGATACACACACCAACACCAACTCTGGAGAGAGGAGTGTATTACCCTCCTAACTAAACTTCTATAAGCATCGTCGTAAGTAGTAGCAGCTCAGGAGCAGACGAGAAGGTATATATCCGATAATAGTGGTGGTAGTAAAAGTGCCCCCTAATTCGAAACCGGTCTGTGGAGCAGGTTCTGGTTGTGGCATTATCATCCTCCGTAGATACGACGATAGTATTAGTGCAATCGAAGACTCCGTAGTATTGCTTTGGTGGTGGTGGTGGTGTTTGCTGGGATTAGGGATGATTGCATAAGTGAAGGACTACTTATAGGGTGCACTACTACCAAACTGCACAAGATCATCTACACACACATCGTCTTCACATGATTAATCTCCATCAGGGAGGAAAAGTGTTGGTCTGTAGTGGAGACTCTTCTTCTCTCCTATTTCCTATAGAGATGCTCACTCCTAATAATAGCACACAAATAAATCTACCCAGAGGGATGATGAGCGGGATGATCTACCTTCAACTTAAACATATTATACACAACCCCGTTTGTTTCACGGAGTCTCGCTTATCGGCCACAGCGATCTTGTAAAATCCATATATTCACATTTATCTACACACAAGTTAACCAGTTCTTCCGTCAGGCTGAAGCAACCTGACGCTTAAACTGCGATGACCCTTCCCTTCATTTCTGGAGTCACTATCGCCTTTTCCATCTTCTGACTCGCGAAAGCACTCTGCGCACACTTTTAAAAAGTGCTTATGGCTTATCTATCTCTGCTCACCTCACAAATGCTTTTATGCCGTTCTTTTCATCCGCAGTATGCAAATTGGTTCTTGAGGTGCTGGTGAAGTAATTAGCGCCTCAGTGTCATTTCTCGCAATAAGACCGGGTCAACAGAGCAGAAAGGTGTGCCATTTGACCATTCGACTTAATTGCTCCAGGTGAAAAGACTCAAGTCTCAAGAAGACTCTTTATTCTTTCTCTCCATTATCGTATTAGTAGGTTCTTATCTAATGGTCTTGTAGCGAATTTATTTACCTCCTTGTTTTGTGATGAGAGTAGCGTGAGGCTACTTTTTGCTCTGATTTTTTATCCTCCTCTTTTAACTTCTTATCTGACTTATCTCTTTTTACTCGGCCTGTCTCTCTTCTTTACGACCGAGCACCTGTCTCCGATGATGATGACCCTTAGGTTAATTGTTTCATGCCGTGCTTACTCTCCCAGACAAAGTCGATTTTTCGCGTGTCTCTCGCATAATTATGGCCCATCTTTCCCTTAAATTTTAATGGAAAAGAAGTGTCAATTGCATTCAGGACGCCGTTCGGGTTACCCCAAGTCACCCAAAACTCAAAAGTCACATAGGGAGAAGTGTCATCAAGTCATCACTCAATATCTTCCAGCTTTCTGTCTCCGTGCGTTATTTTTAGCCATTACGAATTCGTAAATTGCTACTTTTCGTTTTCATCCCCAATTAAACTTATCTAGGCTCTCAAAGTCTCAAAGTTTCCACTACAAACGCGATTCGAGTGTTTGTGTGTGCGTATGCATAAATGAAACGTGATGATTGATTTATGACCAAACTCTGATTTCCTAACAGCAAGAGACACTGACACACACACACATTCGATCCTGTTAAAAGTGACTACACCTTTTTGTGCCTGGCAGCTACTTAATCGTTGTCCTCTGAATATTACAGGCAGAAAGGGAAGGTGTGCGTAGATGTAAATGTAAAGTGTGCATCTCGCAGGTACCAACAACCTACCTGCCCATAACGGAGTCTACACAATCTGCAGTGCATTGGGACTGACGTGTGTGTGTGTATGCTTGATGATGAGTCACGAAACTACCTGTCCAACAGAAGAGACTCATAATGACCTGGTAATGTTGTATACATCTGAAAAGAGTGTGTGTTTGCCCTTACGTACGTTCTGTATGCAAACGAATCCTCTGCTACACCTTTGATTATTATTATTTACCTTAGAGTGTGCCAATTTACCAGTTTAGAGAAGAAGATAAGGAACGCTTAACATTCGACTCAGATGCATACAGCTATGCTATGACACAACGTAAACACACTACTTTATTTCGATTTATAGCACAGGAGACAATTTGATAGTCATAAATAAAAGCCCAAAGGCAATAAGTGGCAATAACAAAAACAAAATGCTCAATCTCAATATGACAACATTTGATGATAAGAGACCAAAGACCATGAGAGCAAAGCTGCGACACAGAGATTAGCGATTAGCATATGAACTCAATAGACACAAGCGTTTGTGTGTGTGTGAGACTGCCAAGGTTATGAAGGACAATAGAAGAACAAGATGCAAAGGAATCACTTAATATGTAAGAAATAATGGTGTAGAATCGTCTCTCCTCGTGTAGCTAGTGAGATTAATGAAATTACCATGAAAGCCCTACTGGTGTACATGACAAAAGGGAGAAAAACGAAAAAAGAGAGATTTAGGAGAGAAAGAAGGACCAAAAAGGGTAACAACAAACAATAAAAAGGCAGAGGATTAACGTTGAGTTTTTTGTTGTGTGGGAGTAGAGAAGAAGACTTTTTTTACGGATGATGAAGAATAAGGAGCCCTTCTCTTCTACTTGTCGTGACTGGACCTTCCCTTACACTTCTTGTTAGATCAGGTGAGACTCAAGAGAACGAACCTTTGTGAGTACGAGAGGAAATGATGAAGCTTTGTGTTAATAATGCCTTAGTCCTCCTATAGTTGTGTATAGTAGGAGCAGAGATCTGAGATTTAAAGGTCCACCTAAAAAAATCCAGTAGAATCCACACGAATGGTGCTTTTTAAAAAATCGATTTCTTCAGAATAAAGTGCTTAGATAAAGAAACGAAGGAACCTGTCATCATCAACAACGGAGTGGATCCTAAGGGACCCTTTTCGAGGTCAACTGAGGGCTTGTTCGTTGTTGAGTCAGGAGAGAACACGAACAACATCTCTCTAATGGCGAGGCTCTTATGTGTAGCAACATCTCCAGGACTTCGTAGCCAGTCCGGCTCCCTTCAACAACAAAAGACCTTTTATTATTAAATAGAAGGGACTTCAAGGGATGACGGTGAGTCATCTCGGCCTACTTTTTGTTCATCAACTTTTCCTTTCTCGGATGATGATGCATGAGGCTTCTTCATGAGGAGGGGGATAATCATCACAGTCACCAGTGAGTCCCACAAAAATCACTTTACGCGATGTTATGAAATCTCAGATTAAACTCTCTTATCAAATGTGTGATCCACAGGTGAGTTCCCCTCCACCGTCAACCGTCCTACTTTCCCATCCTCATCCCCATCAACTCTTCTCTTCCCCACAGAGGATATTATGCAAATGGCATTTTTAAATCCACAATTTAAATATCAATTCATCTCTCAATAAAACCCGATCGTTACTTACTGTAAACTACTTGTCCATCACACAAATACACACACACAAAATCAAAATTAGCATAAATGAAGACGTACAAAGTACAAAGTTAAATCTACCAAGTGATGCGTACATTCTGAACAAGAAGGAATGGAAGTAGAGAAGGGACTCCTGGTAATCTGTAGTGCATGCAAGTATGCACTTCCTGAATTTCAAAAGAGATTAATAGAGATCATGAAGCGAAGACCACAAATACTGAATAAATAGAATGTTTCGATTTTCAATTTAAATGCAGAGTAGCGAATAATTTAAGAGAGTAGTGTTCTCATTATTGTGTTATTTAGTTTACATACAACAATGTAAAATGGTCTATAAAATAAAAACTTAATATGAATAAAATGATGTGTGTGACAGAAGTGAGTGTGTGTCTGTGTGTCTCAGATTGCCCAGCGGGAGATCATTTGCATGATTACTTAAGTACTTTTACACATCTCTCAAGTAACAAGCTTAACAAGTAACAAGTATGAAGTGAACTGTTTCTAAAAATAAAAATAAAACCTAAGGTGTGCAGCATTAGTGTGTGAGATGTGAGATGATGAAAAGTGAGGAGAGAAGCATAAAATAGAAGAAGACTGCTACGGGTATTAAATAGGTCATGTTTGCGATCCCTAGCAAAGCTACGTTGTACGTTGGTTAGAGATGGGAATAAATCTAATAATAATATGGACCCTTCCGTTTCCTTATCTTTGGTTTTTTGTCCACCTGTGGACAACGTTACTTACCTAGCCAGTCTCTCTCCTGGGGTTGTTAATGTCTATACGAATCATTATATCACATCGACGAATGGATGTTGTTTTGTTGTCTACTCTTAAATAATAATAAGACTCTCTGCTTCCTTCACGTTGCTGCTCTGCACTTGATTGTTTCTCCAAACACATCATAAAGACGGAGACCAGTGCTACTGGTCTTTCTTCTTTTTTCCTGTAATACAGGAAGAAGTAATACGCGAAGGGTGTGTGTGTGTATTGTATTTGGTTTATGTAGGCTGCAGCAGTGATATTAAAGTGTTGGTTAGTGTAGTAAGTTGCCCTTGCACTTGCATCAAAGATCTTTCATGCTGTTCATGTACCCGAGATTATCTTTTAAAAGTTGCTCTGTGGCTGATTTGCGATGGTACACAGACTACAGAAGACGTACAGACGATCATCAGGATGATGTTTTTGAAGCCTCGTGTGTAATTTGAGTCAAGGTTAAGTCCCTATACCACTACGGAACTACCACCACCCCCACAAACACACGATACTAGCCTCGTCCGCTTTTTTTGTGGCTTGATGGAGCATAAAGGCTGTAAAACACAAATATAATTGTGTGTATAGGAAAGAGTGGTAAGTGTAATAATAATATTCTCATATGCCTAAATGGGACTCTCGTAGTCCTCATGCATCAAAAGCCCAGAAGAAGAGACACTTTCCTCTTTCTGCTTTTAATCTTTTCATCGTCATCTCCTCGTGATGGTTGCAGTGTGCCTACGATATATATAATGTACGTGTTTAAAAAAGAGTCTATATGATTACGTATAGAGTGAGTATATCTTATGTAATATAGCGAGGGTGTAAAAAGATCCCTTGTATAGGAAGGGTGCATCTGGTTCTCCGGTTCTTGAACTTTTACGTTTTACTACGAAAACAGCCCCAGGCCTTTTACAACCTCCAGATGAAGAGATGGTCACAAAAAAGTGGACGGGCAACCACACATCATCATCCACCTGCACCCTCAATGGACAGCAAAAAACAAACTGGCTTTGTCGAGCTGAGATTAGAGGAGTAATTATTACTGACTCGCTTTCCAGTAGAACATTATCTCCGGCAGAACTAAACTAAAGTCTCTGGTCTCTCTCCTGTCATATACATCAGAGTAGACTTACTAATACACTAAACTGCTTGCCTTGAATTGATGAGGACTTGAACTTGTATAAACTCCCCCAGACGACTCAATGCTTTATTATTATGCAATCACTGTAATCAATAATGCAGACTCAGGAAGGAGCAGGAGTTGAAAGTTTGAAAGTAGGAGAAGACTGGGGCACGAGATCTGACGAAGGTCAGAGGTCATCTCGATCGAGAAATGATGTGTGTGCATCCACATTAATACATATTGGGCGATTGAGATGGGCGTTTACGCATCAGACCTTTTGACCTACGCCATGAGGGCAGATCGGGTTTCCTTCTTCTTCCAACGTATTCCTTCATGGTCCTGTGTCTTGCTTCTCCCTCAGCTCCCTTCTTCCATGTGTTTTTAAGTGCTTATCATCTTAAGTTTATAAAACACAAAAAGTGGACTCGTCCGTCTCACTACACACACACTTTTTACTTTTTACTCCTCCAAAAAAGTGTTTATTATGAGATGGAGTACGGCACATGATGATTATTACTTACAACTACAACTCGACTACTTTCATATATCCCTACTACACACGAATAAGATAAGGAGAGACAGAGAGAGAGCCTTATTACTTATTATGCTTGCTTTTTTAAGTCAACCTCTGACCCCACAATGACGACCAAACTCATCTCCTCTTTACACCGTTACAAGTTCAAGCACTATTATTATTAGAAGCAGACGAGCACATGGACAGATTTGATTTTGACAGGAGATGTGTGTGTATAATTTCATCTTGAGTTATAAATAATCTAAACTTGGAAAGTGTAAGCTTAGGCTAGTCTAAGAAGAGTAATTTCGTGTGTGTTAATATTGTAGACAGTTTGGGGTTGATGAAATTGTATGCAGAAGAAGAAGGAGTTGCAGACTGGTGGCTGGAGAGATTGGGAAAGTCGTAAAATTTATTCCTGGGACCCTTCTGGGTTTGCAAAATCTCAGATTACAAATTACAATTACTTGTGCAGAAATCTCTTGAAAGTTTAATTAGAAATATGGTTTTCCCCTTCCTCCCGAACAAATTGGAGGCGAGAGATACGCAGAGGAATGAAATTAAATGGCTCGAAGTAATAATAATGAGTGAACATGGATGAAATCTGAAATCTAAAGTTGCTGAGGAAAGTCACGGAGAAACGCAGTGGTTGTAGCAATAATAATATGAGAGGAGAAGTCAGTCGGAGTGTGAATAATGGAACCATAGTGGGGAAACTATTGGGAGTGTAGAGAGTGGTTTTGGATTAAAAAACGCATCTGTTAAAAAGCTTGACATTTGTTGGATTTGTGCGGAGTCAAGTGGAATCGCGTCATTTCGGTTAATTTGAAGTGGAGTGTGAATATCATCCATCTGGTCGTGGCCTCCATTAAATTATTCAGAGATTAATTAAGGGACACCACCTGAGACAACTGGGCATTAATGGCCTTAAACTTTAAGGGCACACGGAACTCTACTTTTTCTGCCTGGAACGGGGTAAACTTAATTTAATATTCGGGGCTGTGTGGTGGTGGTTGGCCAGGTCATTAAGGCCACCTCAGGTGGTGTCAAATCACTCAACCCGAAAGACAATCACGAACTTAATGACCATCACATTCATTTTTTAGCACCATCGATCACTGATTTTTACCCGGGGTTCTTTCCTCTTCTTATCCTTCCTTCTGTGTGTGTTTTAAAACCGGTTCTTATTTGGTTTCTAGTTGCCCGGCACATTATCCTGTCTGTGGGAATTCCCAAGCTCGCATTCTCTCTAAATTCTACAATATTCTTTGTTCTCCAACAAAAGACTTTATTTTTAGCAAAAACAAAAGCCCAGTGCAAACAAGCATTACTCTTCACACGAGGCTACTCTACGCAGAGAGATTAGGAAATAAGTGTTGGTAAAGGAGGACTGAGGACGCTGGGGGATTCGACGATCCGAAAACGGAGGCAACTTGAGACATACTCGCTCATTTTATTTCGCTTGGAATTAGAAGAGAGACGATCGTGTCTGTTCCACGTGGAATCTCACGTGGAGGAGAAATCGCAAGGTTTATTAATAGTTAAAGAGCAAAAAGTGCGGAGAAGTGGATTGTGAATAGATTGTTTCTGTGCTGATTGACGGGTAATGAGGAAGCAAAAGAGATGAACGTTCGCGGAAGACGAAGAATTCCCCGATTTTGCACAAAACTTTTTGTCCCAATTACTGGCGACAATAAGTTAGGCGTAGAAGCTGATAATCTCTTGAGATGAACGAGATTACGATAGGCATGGCATATGAGTATAATGAGGTTGTTGTTGTCAGGTGGTGGTGGTGGTTGTGGTGCGGGTGGATCGGGACCAGGTGTGCCGGAAGTGTTTCCCCATCAGCACAAACTACAAACACACACGGGTGTAATTCGGGAGGAGGTGTCTCTCTCCCAAATCGATCTTAAATTATTGATGACTTGCATAAGTCTTTTTCCCGTGATTTTCTATGATTACTTTTAAACCTCTCTTCCCTTTCTCTGTAGTGTGTGTGTGTGTGTGTGGACTAAACCAACATATTAACAATACATCCACGATGAAAATGACGAACTAATAACTACACACCAACTAGTCTACTATTACTAAACTACTTTGCTAGTGAGAGTGACTACTGGTGCAGTAGGAACAACAACAATGATGCATCTCTTTAATCATCACTCGTATCTCGAATCTCACATCTCCAGTTACACAAACCGGTTCTCAGATAAGAATAACCAACAGAGGAGAGATGAGTACTTTACAGTACAGTGGCTATTGCTCAAGTCTTAATTTTTAAGGGTACGTTGAGAATATCTGTAGAATTGTGCAACAATATGACAAGGTAGCTGACTATTTTGTGTGTGAGAGCGTTTATTCTTCTTCCTCTAATGGAGTGGATCATCTTTCCCAATAATAAAGCACTCACACGCCATGAATAGCGAGCCTGATTGGGTTTAATAGCCACAGAGTAAAAAACTTTTTGCATTTGGAAACTCGTATAAAAATACATTGTGTTCGGAACTCTGTAACATTGTCCTACACTTTGTCCAGGTGTGAGAGAAACATTTTTGCAACTTTGTTCATCTCATGCGAAAATATGCTTGGCTTTTCATCTCCCTAAGCATTTGCAAATTCAATGATTTTTATCGACGGTAACGGATTGAGAAATTCCAATTCCAATGTGAGCCAAGTTATTTAATACTATTGCAATTTTATGATCGCCCCATATTACCAACAATCTGCTACGGTTTCTTTTCAGTGTGAAATTTTCTTGTGGGGGGTTGACTATTCTTCGAAATGCTAAAATGTTCTCCAGAAACTTCCCTCCTGAATTCGGATGGAATTGTCACCCTCACTGGATAAAGTTTCCTTGCTTTTCTTCCTTCCTTCGACATGAGTTTGCATGTTGAAGACAAACACTTATTATTACACTTTAGCCTGGGATTTAGGATTTATTTCCATGCAGAGCAGACAAAGTCTTGTGTTGTGTATCATTATGATTACCAACTACACGTGTAACATGCAATGAAACAACACTCAAGGAACAGACAACTAAGTTAATATTCAATTATGATCGTCGTGGGTCGTAGAAAATGTGAAAAACTACCTTCAAAACTTAAAAAGTAACTTCTCACTCAAAGTTGGTAGTTCGTAGAGTTCGTAGAAGGTGAGAT
Organism: Isotomurus maculatus; assembly: GCA_034696585.1. Classification (NCBI taxonomy): domain Eukaryota; kingdom Metazoa; phylum Arthropoda; class Collembola; order Entomobryomorpha; family Isotomidae; genus Isotomurus; species Isotomurus maculatus. Next base: position 2,682 of record JAQGAC010001313.1, on the reverse strand, counting down.
TTGAGATGCTTATGCAATAATTTGTTTACGTGACTGAAATGTTGGATTTGCTTTGAATGCATGTGAAAAAGTTGTGTGCACTGTTCTGTTGTACAACAATCAGCCCGTCAACTCAAAATGGATTTTTGAAGTACTTTTCCTCTAGGGACACAAATTAATTGAATTATTATTACGTGTGTGGATAGGTCAATTGCTTGTTTTTGTGTGTCTTTCTAAATTTGTCACCACCACTTCCGCAATAATTGTAGGTGCTGTACTCGATTCCTCTGCTATTTAGCCTGTTTTAAATACCTGCGTACTCTGTACTCTGTACTCTGCATAATTTATGTGACTTCATGCCTCAGTTCTAATCAGAAACTAGGGGACTATTATGAAATTATGAAATAGCTTTTTACCTCGTAACAAGGTAAACTTGGTAAACTACAACTTATTAATGAAGAATTAAACTGATTGTACAAAAAAGCTTTAATAGCTTATACAATAATTGTGTGTGTGGAGAAGAGGTACAAACGAGTTAGAAATTGCATATGCATTTTTTTGGAAGAACTCTAAATACTCTAATGAGAATGAGAACTTGTAGAAGATATTGAGTAAATTCTAAAATGACCATCCCAAATGGGCAAAAAATGAGATCGCCTCGATGAATTGGTTTATTGGGATGAGGCGGAGGTTAGTGAACGAGTGCATTATTGCACAGTAATAGTTTTTTAAGTCGTTTTAATTTGTGTCAGATAACTTCTTCTACCTGAAACGGCTGATGAGGGCGCAGGGGTATAAAAAAGGAGCCCTGCAACTCCACTCGATCATCAGTCGCTAATCATCCTTCCTTGCAAACACACTTGAGTTTCCACGAGCTTCTTCAACCTCCTCTGCTTCATCATGAACAAGGCTTTGGTGAGATTTCTGAATTTTATCCCCACATTCATTTCGGAAACTCCGAAAACAATTTGTGAATTTGCAACTGATTGATTTCCACAGGTCGTAGTTATGTTGGCTGCCTGCGTGGCTGTAGCCTCTGCTGGATACCTCGGAGGATATGGCGGAGGATACGGCGGAGGATACGGACTTGGAGGAGGCTGGGGAGGATGGGGAGGACGGGGACTTCTCGGAGGAGGATATGGCGGGTGGGGTGGGTGGGGTGGAGGATATGGAGGAGGTTATGGTGGAGGATACGGAGGAGGATGGGGAGGAGTCCGAGTTATCCGAGTTGGAGGAGGATGGGGTGGTCTTGGACTCCGAGGAGGATGGGGAGGATGGTAATCATCTCAACGTCAACTTCTTCAAACTTCGCTTCTGCTATCTCTCTGATTGCCAAAGAATCCTTTCTTCGATAGACTCACTGTTGTCGCCCTCCGACAGCTCACACAAATTATTTGATAACCTGCGAACTTTTGCGAATAAAAGTCTTTTTCGTCCTTTAATATTTTATGTCTGCATTACATTATTAAGTGTTGCTGCAAGCATTCGCACACTCATCTTGCATTCGTATCTACTTCATTTCACACTATACTACATTTGTCTCATTCCAACTTCGAGTAATGAGATTGTGCATTTGCATCTGGATTTTTAGATCATAAAGGCTCAAATTAATAAAATTTCAATTGGCAGAATTGCAGACTGAATTTATTAGCAGAAATAGTGTCTTGTGGATGTGGAGTTTGTGGAGGCAATTTGAGACACGTAGGAAAGGACAGGAGATGAAGGTGAAAAGTGTTAGTAGAAGGTCTTTAGACGGAACGGAGTCCAGAGGAAGTAGGAAGCAGGTTTGCTTGTGTTCAGGTAGACTCACGCTGAATTCGGTGCAATCCAGCAAGCGACTTCTGCTGGAGTCTCGTTTGAATTCATTCTCCCTTCCTACTTGCATTTCAACCAAGTAGACAACTATTAACCCTCCGACCAAACACTTCAGTGTGTCTCTCTTCCCCTTTCCAGTTTCCTATGTCACGAGTCCCTAAAAGTAGAATCAACAAAACACCAAAACGACGGGAGTGATTCCCGTATGCTCGAAATTGAATGCGAAGAGCCACCTTTCCCTGTCCTGGAAAACTGGAGTGAACGAAGCAGGGCAAAACAAGGACACACGATCTACGATCAGCTCTTTGACGATTTGGAATCTAGATCGTGAGATGAGAGATTATGAAGCATTCGTTGGAATGTCAAAAGCCAACAAACCTGGATGATCACACTGATCACTTCAACTGCATCAAGCATTGCTTTCTAAACAATGACAGTTTTCCTCGTGTATCAGTCGGAATGTCTAATCAACATGCAAAATTCACATGACGCTTATCATTTTTTTATCTCGAGTGGCTCAATGTTCACAAGCTTACTCTCGATTGCTCCAAATCGATTTTCGATTTACTTTATAAGTAAACTCCGTCAATCTCTCCTCTGCTTCATTTTGATTTAGGACAACACGTAAGAAAAATGAAGGCTGTCTACTTATTCGTGGCTCTCGCTGTCCTTTTACACAGCGCTGCTGTGAAGGTAAGCGAAAAACCCTGACGTCGATCCTAAACCCGGTTTAATAGAATTTTTACGACTGACGAACTTTATTGTTTTTTGGGTGACTTAGGCTCAGGCCGATCTTTGTCAAAATGGAAACGAGTTTGAGCCTCACCCGGACTGCACTCTTTACTACATCTGTGACAACGGAGTGCCCGTCATACAGGAATGTCCTCC